>JAQZBX010009881.1:0-45262 GCA_029593785.1 Cabassous unicinctus
CACCAAACCAGAGTCTATGAGACAGTTATACAAGGCAGTGGAATATGAACCAAAATAGGAGAGGAAATAAATAACACAGCTCTGTCCCTGCACATTTTGGATGGGGGCTTGCTTTTCCAAGAGCAGCTGGCCCTTGGTGGTCACTCACAGGTGGTCACCCTGTGCTTGGAGACAAAGGCTTGGGGCATCTGCAGGTGTGAAGCAGGTGAGGAGGAGCAGGCCTGGGGCGCTCCCATTCCCACCGAGGCAAGGACGTGTCTAGACAGAGAAATGGACAGAACCCTCCTTCAGGAGTCCGTGGAGCACTCAGCAGGTCCAGCCAGAGCCTCTGCGGACAACCAGCCACGCCCCGACGTGTGGAGGACACCGCCAGGGACTGCACCAGATGGGCTTCTCCAAACGGGACATTGGTTGTTCAGTAGAGGAGCAGAGAGCAGTCCATTATCAATGAAAGCTTCAGTTCCTTCGTAAAGAGCGTACTATACATCCACAGTTTCTGAAAATGTTTCCTCAAGAGCTAGTAAACCATGCACAGAAAGTGACGTCACTTTTCCAAAAACATAAAAAGAAATTGAAAATAACCCTTACAAAGAAACGGTGATAAGGAGCAGTGCCAGGACTGCTCTGAGTCGGGAACCACAGGTACTTGGTGAAGACGCCGCAGAGGCAGCAGGTCATTGGAAGGAGGACTTGAATCCGGAATCCAGCTTCCTTAACGGATGAACCACCACCAATGCAATGTTAAATGTGGAGTTTTCCCTACATTTTTTACTTTTTCTTTCCTCTGTCAAGTGAAATGGCATAAGAGTGAATCATAGGAAAGAGTAGCAACAAGAATGCAGACTCACAAGAACTTACTGTTTTTATTTGTAGCATTAAGCTTAGGACTCTGAGAGTCTGAAATTATTTAAAATTTCATTTTATTTTCTCAGCTTTATCAAATGAGATGATTGCAAAATCATATTGATGAAAATTAAAGGCATTGTCTTACAAATTTCAGTTCTTGGTTTTAAAATGTGCAGGTTTTATTAATGATTGTATTTTCTTACCTAGAGATAGCGAAGCACGCCGATTTGAAGTCCAGCTGTACAGGTTTATGTCCCAGTCACTATTTACTAGCTAGAGGCAAAGCTAAATTTAAAACAGGGATGACAATGGCACTTGCCTCACTGGGTTGATATATGTATTTCTTATACAAAATCCAGCGGAACTACAGCAGTTTGAGCTAAAGAAATCATGTTTAAGTTCCTCTCGAAACTCAAAATTAGCAAAGCTCACCCACACGGAGCACATACCATGTGCCAAACAATGTTCTACTTGCTTCCGTGCAGTGACTCAGTCCCCAAAACCATGGGAATTATGGGAGGCTACTGTCCCCATTTCATGGATGGGGACATGAGACAAAGAGTTAAAGTGGCTTGTTAAAATCACACAACCTTGGGATTTCTTTAGTATTGAACACCCCTAACCACACACACACAAAGCACTTAATTCGACTGTTTTCAAAGGATCCACACTCATGTTTAAAAACGTGTTTGCTTCACCCTTGTCATTTGCACTTTGGGGAAGAGGATGACTCCCCTTTCCCTCTGCGCTCCGGTAATGAGCCGCCCAGCCTCAGATATGGGGTTTTCAGCAGGATGGTGGGGTTGCCGCTGTACCAGGGAGGGACAGCGCGTGACTGCGAGCAGCTGTGGGAAGCCATGGCCCCACGAGCTGAGAAACGGTTTGCTGCAAATACGTCTTCAGATCCACGTTACACTGGTACGACCTGAATTCAATCAAAATCCATTAGAAAACTCAATAAGCATAGCTGAAAATAGGCCACTACACAGAACCTCGTATCTCTGTTAATTTCCAAGCATTTTCCTCTTAAATTCATCAGTGTGCTCAAAAATCACATAGCCAACCATCTGTCCACCAGTCCCTTGGTCTAAGAATAACCACCCTCGGTGTATTTCAGGGCCTCAATTGATTTTTCTCTCTTTACATTCTGGCCATTTATTAAAAATCAAACCAGCGCACTTGCCATGGTTACATCACCTATCTAGGTTTAGTTTTCTAAACCATTGCTCACGTTGTTCTTTTTCGTCTGCATGTGTGACTTCCCACGTGCATCCAAGCAGCTCTTTAACCAGTGGACACGGGTCATGGTTCCTCCATTGCCACGGGCCACCATCATTCCCAGCTCTCTGCCTTCGTGACTGGCACTTTCTTTCGCCTTTCTCTGATAATCCAGAAGAACTGGCTTCTTTCATGAAGACTTAGTGAATAACTCCTCCTAACGTGACTTTTCTACCTACACAAAGGTTCTGTGACACTTACTTTAAGCCAAGTCAAGAAGCCATGGATTTGCCGTTGTTTTCCCACGTCAACAACACCTAATTCAATTCAGGAGTGTGAGATTGAAGATACAAATACACAGTTGTGGAGCTAATTCATGAATGTGACATATCTGGAATTTCTGGGTAGGTTGGCCTTAGAGGGCAGAGGTCTTGTTAGATTGGGCACCTGGAGGGCTTTTGCTTTGTTTAAGCTGTTTGCATAAAACTTTACATCAGAACAATGTTCACAAGTAAAAGCGGGTGCCAATAGAAATTATGAGGGGATATCTTAATTAATGGTGAAACTACCATAAAGCTGAACGGGATGACTCAGAACTAGAACGTCAACTCTCAAAAGTTAATCTAAAATTCCTTGTAATCCCAGTGAAGGAAATTAAAGGACTGATTATAAATTTAATCAGGAAGTAAATTTTTCAAAAATAATCAAATTTTGGATAAAGTGAAAAGCAATGATAAAGGCCTCTTCCTTCCAGATATCAAAGCACATCGTAAAGTCACAGTGTGCAGTGGTGCAGCAGTTCCTTAGGAGTAGTGGCTTCACAGCTGGTAGTTTGCTTGCCATGCTTCAACAGAGCCAGTCAGTGAGGAGAAAGGGAGCCCAAACGGGTTCGGAGAAGTGGGTCCATCGCTCACGGCACTGCAGACAACACGATCTCCATGCTAGCAGAGGCTCCCCTTGCTCCTCTAGTTTCTTGGGGGCAAAGTGAGGTGAACCCAGGAGAGCTTGTCACCGCTGAGGGGCAGTAAGATTAGGAGATCCGGATCCTACCTAAGGGGCTGCTCACAAACCTGCCCGTCCCCCCGTGGAGAGAGACACTAGCTTACTTCTTGGAATGTCGGCGTGCCATCTCCAAGTCTGTCTGGAGGGAATCACTGCCTTTTTTAACAAATCTGCCCCGGAGAGAGAAAATATCTCTTTGTTTGCTATGTGTGTATCCTTGAAAAAAATCTGTCTATGCCTTTTGCTCAGATGTGTAGAACCTTCAGAATTACCTCTCAACATCTAGTTAAGAAAACATTGTGGCATTGGCACGGGAACTGGAATAGATCCATGAAACTGGACAGGGAGCCAAACAAACCCCAGTGAAGACATAAATTTATTATATGATTTTACGTTACAGAGTCACAGAAAATGATCATTGGTAAAATTGGATATCCATTTGAAAAAACAAAAAGCGCTTCAAACCATTAATAAAATATATTCTACGCAGATCTAAGATATATTTTTAAAGCTATTAAAGTAATAGGAAAAACATTTATTTTTAACCTAAGGGAAGGTAAGCTTTCTTGTACAATACAAGAATTTATAAATCATAAAGGAAAATACACTGAAGTAAAAAAAAAACCCTTTTATAAAAAATGCTATTAAGCAATGTTAAAAGTGACGGATAGAAAATATATGCCCTCTATATAAGACAAAGCTTCAGTTATCAATATGGATAAAGAATTCCTACTTAACAAAAATGAAAAAAAACAACAACTCAATAGAAATCACATTACAGATGATGAATAAATACAAACAAAATTTTATATAATATGAATGATTATGAAACAATATGGTAACCATGAGATAAAATTTTTCTTCTATCTAACTGGTAAAATTAAAATCACTGATAATACCCAGAATGTTGGAAATGCAGAAAAGCAAGATATTTACATTTCAACATACTGTTTTGTTGATTATAAGTTGAGGTAGCTTCTAGAGGGAAATTTGCCAGGATCTCTCAATATTTTAAATGCATATCATTTTTGAATCATCAATTTCAATTTTATGTTTATAAACTACAAAGTATTTGCATGTTTGCAAAATGAATTATATGCACGTATGTTCTTTGCAGTCCAGTTTTTACACAGGAAAATAATATTTGCATTCTAATTTTTAATAGGAAAAATAGTTAAAGTTGATCAACAGGGAAGTTATCACATATAGCACATTTATACTCTGGCCTAGTATCTAGCAATTTATATGAATGCAATAGCCTTAAATGTAAAGCAACAAAATTCTAAGATATACTTTCAAGTAAAATAAAAATAAATCTAGTTTACAGAATGATACATATATTCTAATTCAATTGATGTAATAAAACTCTACATTTAGATGCATTATGTGTATTTAAAAATGCAGAAAAAAGTGCCTAGAATAAAATATATAAAAACATGTTACATCTAGTGGGACAATGGAAATTCTGAAAGTCAGCAGTGTAAGACTGATGTAGAGGGTGCTCCCTTTTAACGTTTATGCTGCTACTTTAGCTGTGTGTCTATCCACCTGGCTATCTATCTATCATCTATCTATCTCTATCTATCTGCCATCTATTTACATAAGAAAATTCAACATTGTTTGGTTCACCTTTTCACCATCAAATTTATGTAAAAATAAGTACAATTGAAGAATGATGACCCTCCCTCTCTGTTATCTGGTGTCTGTGAATACGTCACTATTACATCGAATCATGAAATTAGCCAGAGTATGGGTAAAATCCCTCTGTAAGCCCTAGCAATTCTAAGGCCTTGATGACCTACAAACAACGGGATTTTCCTTTGTGAGTGAAGTAATTGTCATCTAGCACTTAATTTGCTTCATGTCTGCATTTTCTTCTTGCCAATATTTAAACTCCGGAGAAAAATATGGTGGCATGAACCAGGCACTTGCCATTTTTGTACCAACCCTGAAGCCCTGGCCACCAACTGAATTACTTTAAAACATCCTTTGGTGAAATTGTACTCACTCAGCTGGGTTCCGGGCCCAGCAGCTGTCCCTGCCTCTGTCCCCTTCCCCCAGCTGCAACCAGTTTTCATCAGCCTTCCAGGACAACAGTGCTCTTGGCTCTTGCAGTCCAGTTTAGGGGTTTTGTTCTGTAGGTGAGAGAAGGGAGAAGGCTGCTGCACCAGGAGAAGGAGTTCCTGGAGAGGCGAATGGGTGAGAATTCACCCTGTATCTGCACCCTTCAGGGGTTCTGTGTTCCCTTGCTAACCCACACTAGACCTTGACCAATTTGTTAACTTCTTTTTTAAATTAAATTTTATTTATAAACACTCTATATTCACCAAGCAAAAGCTCCCCATTTACCCCTGTCCCCAACCTCTAATCTACTTTCTGTCTCTGTGAATCTGCTATTTCTAGATGACTCAAGTGACATCATACAATATGTGTCTTTATGCAGCTTATTTCACTCAGTGTAAGTTTTCAAGGTTTATCTCTATTGCAATCAGTCTCAGAACTTCATTCTTTCTTATGGCCAAATAATACTCCATTGTGTTTATGTACCACATTTTATTTACCCATTCAGCTTTTGATGGCCACTTGGGTTGTTTCCACCTTTTGATTATTATGAATAATGCTGCTATGAACACTGACGTACAAGCATTTGTTTGAGACCTTGTTTTCCTTTCTTTGGATTTATACTTAGGAGTGGGATTGTGGGACCATATGATAATTCTGTATTTAACTTTCTAAGGAACTGCCATATTGTTCCACAGTGACTTCCTTATTTGACATTCCCACCAACAATGCACTAGAGTTCCAATTTCTCCACATCCTCTCCAACACTTGTTATTTTCCATGTTTCTAATAATGGCCATCCTTGTGGGTGTGAAGTGGTATCTCACTGTAGTTTTGATTTGCATTTCCCTAATGTCTAAGGATGTTGCTCATACTTTCATATGCTTATTGGCCATTTTGGAAAAATATCTGCTTAAGTCTTTTACCTATTTTTTAATTGAATTACTTGTCTATTTGTTGTTACATTGTAAAAGTTCTTTATATCTTCTGGATATTAAGCTCTTATGGAATATAGGGTTTTCAATTATTTTTAATCATTCTATTAGTTATCTTTTGCTTTCTTGATAATGCCTTTAATACAAAAAAGTTTGTAATTTTGATGAAATAGAGTTTACCTATTGTCTCTTTTGTTGCTCATGCTTTTGGTGTCATAAGTAAGAATTCATTGTTGAATCTCATGCCATGAATAATTGTCCCTATCTTATCCTCTAAAAGTTCTGTGGTTTTTAGCTCTTATATTTAGGTCCTTAATCCATTTAGAGTTAAAATTTTTATATGGTGTGAGGTAGGGGTCCAATTTCATTCTTTTGCATGTGGACATCCAGTTTTCCTGACACTATTTCTTGAAGACTCTATTCTTTCCCTTTTGCACATACTTGATACCCATGTCACAAATCAGTTGATCATAGATATGTGTGGTCTATTTCTGTACTTTCAATTCTATTCCATCAGACTATATATCTATCCTTATATCAATGCCATACTGTTTTGATTACTGTAAATTTGCAGTAAGTTTTGAAATCAGGAAGTGTGAGTTCTCTTTGTTTTTCTTTCTCAAAATTGTTTTTGGCTATATGGGGTTCCTTGCAGTTCCATATGAATTTGAGGATCATTTTTCCATTTCTGCAGGAGGCTGCTGGAATTTTGCAAGGGATTGCATTGAATCTGTAGATTGCTTTGGGTAATACTGACATTTTAACAAAATTAAGCCTTCCAATCCATGAACATGACTTGTCTGCCATTAATTTAGGTCTTCTTTGATTTCTTTTAGCAGTGTTCTGTAGTTTTCAGTATACAAGTCTTTCACAACCTTATTTAAATTTATTCCTAGATATGTTATTCCTTTAGATGCTGTGATGGTTAGGCTAATGTGTCAGCTCAGCCAGGTAATTGTGTCCAGGTGTTAGGTCCAGCAAGCACTGGGCTAACTTAATACAAGAGCATTTATGGACTTTGATCACCAGTGAGTTTACTGCATGGATGGCTGATTACATCTGCATCAATCAGAGAGATTGCATCAGCAATGGGTGATGCTTTTATCCAATCAGTTGAATGCCTTAAAAGGGGAAGTGATTTCAACATTGAGAGAGAATTTCCCAGCTCGTCTTTGGACAGCCAACTTCTCCCAGAAACTCATCAAGGACCTTTCATCGGACTTTCATCGGAGCCCCTGGCTTGCAGCCTGCCTGCGGAACCTGGACTTGTGTATTCCCACGGTCACGTGAGAGACTCTTATAAAATCTCATATTATTGACAGATATTTCCTGTTGATTCTGTTTCCTGAGAGAACCCTGACTAATACAGATGCTATTGTAAATAGAATTGTTTTCTTAATTACCACTTTAGACATTTCATTGCTAGTATATAGAAAGATGATTTTTGCATGTTAATCTTGTACCCCACCACTTTGCTGAATTTGTTTATTAACTGTAGCACTTTTCTTATAGATTCCTTTGGATTTTTTACATATAAGAACAGGTCATCTGCAAAAAGAGATAGTTTTACTTCTTCCTTTCCAACCTGATACCTTGTATTTCTTATTCTTGCCTAATTGCTCTGGCTATAACTTCTAGTCCAATATTGATTAGCAGTAGTAAAGAAGGCATCTTTGTCTTGTTCCTGATCTTTGGGGGAAGCTTTCATTCTTTCACCACTGTATATGATGTCAGCTGTGGGTTGTACATAAATGGCCTTCATCATGCTGAGAAAGTTCCCTTCTATTCATAGTTTTCTGAGTATTATTATCCAGAAAGGACATGGATTTGTCAAATGCCTTTTCTGCATCCATTGAGGATATTAGGTGGCTTTTTTTCCTTTAATTCTCATTATGTGACATATTATGCCAATTGGTTTTCTTACATTGAACCACTCTTACATTCCTGGGATAAGTACCACTTGGTCATTGTGTATCATCCTTTAAATTTTCTGTGGGATTCAGTTTAGTAATATTTTCTTAAAGATTTTTGCATCTATATTGATAAGGAAAATTGGTCTGTAATTTTCTTTTCTTGTGTTGTCTTTATCTGACTTTGATATTAGGGCAAACCTGGCCTTGTAGAATAAATGAGGAAGTGTTACCTCCTCTTGAAATTTTTGGAAGAGTTTGAGAAGGATTGGTGTTAATTCTTCTTTAAATATTAGGTAGAATTCACCAATGAAACTGTATGGTCCTGGACTTTTCTTTGGTGAGAGATTTTGATTATCAATTCACTTTCTGTACCTGCTTTTTATTTGTTGATGTTTTCTATTTCTAATTGAGTGTAGTTTAGGTAATTTGTGTGTCTAGAAATTTTTCCATTTCTTCCAGATTATGTAATTTGTTGGTATAGAATTATTTGTAGTATTCTCTAATAAACCTTTTTATTTCTGTAAGGTCAGTAGTGATGTCACCATTTTCATTTTTGGTTTTAGGTATTTACATCTCTTCTCTTTTTTTTCCCCTTTGTCTGCATAGTTAAAAGTTTGTCAATTTTATTGATTTTTTTTCAAAGACCCAACTTTTAGTTTTGTGGATTCTCTTTTTTTTACCTTATTTCATTTAACCTCATTCTAATCTTAATTATTTCCTTTCTTCTGATAACTTTGAGCTTTGGACTTACTTTGCTTTTCTATCTCTGTTTCCTAAAGATATAAAGTTAAGTTATTAATTTGTGATCTTTTTCTTTGCCTAATATAAGTGTTCATGAGCCCTGCCTTCCCTGCATCTCATAAGGGTTGGTATGTTGTATTCTCATTTTCTTTCATCTCCAAAACTGTATAAAGAAATTTTATAGTACAAAAACAAAAAGACAAATAACCCAATTAAAAATAGTCAAAGGACTTGAAAAGACATTTTTCCAAAGAGGACATATGAATGGCCAATAAGCATATGAAAAGATCTGCATTGCCATTAGAATTTATCCTGCTTGGAGTTCACTGAGTTTCTTAGATTTGTATATAAATATCTTTCACCAGATTTTGGAAGTTTTTGGCCATTAATTCTTCACATGTTTCCTCCTTATGGGTCTCCTATGATGTGTATATTGATGTGCTTGATGGTATCCCAAAGGGTTCCTGAGGCTCTTTTCTTTCTTTTCTTTTCTTTTCCATTCTTTTTTTTTTTCTGCTGCTGTTTAGTCTGGACAATTTCAATTGTCTGATATTCAAGTTCACTGATCCTTTCTTCTACCTTCTCTAATCTGCTATTGAACCCTGTATCAAATTTTTAATTTCAGTTATTTTATTTTTCAACTCCAGAATTTCCATTTGGTTCATCTTTGTAATTTCTGTCTCATTACTGAAATTCTCATTTGGTTCATATATTGTTTTCTTTATTTCCTTTAGTTCTTTGCCCATGTTTTCCTTTACTTTATTGACCCTATTTAAGAATGCTGATCTAAGATCTTTGATTAGTAATTCCAGAGATTGGGCTTCCACTGGAATAAGTTCTGTCAATTTCTTCTTTTTCCTTCTGCAGTAAATGGGCCCAATTTTCATGTCTCCTTTTATGCTTTGAATTTTTTGTTGAGAACTGTTAGATTGGTGAAACACTTATAATATGTGAATAGCCATGTGATACGCTGAGATGCAACATGTGAGTCATAAGAATGAGGAAGCTAGGCTTTGGAGTGAGACAGGTATGAGTTCATTCAACATTCTACAGCACTGAGAGACTGGGAGTGTGCCTGTAGCAGTTTGATGTTGTAAACAATTAGATAAACAATATCTAATTCCAAAAATAGATATTGGATCATGGTTGTAAACTGGTCTGCTAATCTGGGCATGATTAAGTTATGATTAGGGCATTAACTGGGCCACGTCAATAGGGTGTTGAGCCCCACCCCTTGGTGGGGCGGGAATCAAATATAAAAGGCATGGCAAAGTACAGAGTTGAAGCAGTTTTGATGTTGGAGTCTTGAGCTGGAGGCCCAGGAAGTAAGAGAGCTTGGTCGTGAGGAAGGAGAGAAAGCCCCAGGATAGAGACAAGCCATTCGCCTGATAGTCTACAGCTGGCCTTGTGGAGGAAACAGAGGCACTGAGCCCAGAGAGAAATGCAGCCCTGGGAAGAGAGGAACCCAAGAAGCCTGAACCCTGGCAAATGTCGGCAGCTGTCTTGCTCTAACACATGGCAATGGACTTTGGTGAGGGAAGAAACTTATGCTTTATGGCCTGGTAACTGTGGACTTCTGCCCCAAATAAATACCCTTTAAAAAAGATCAACTGATTTCTGCTATTTTACATCAGCACCCCTTTGGCTGACTCACACAGTGCCTTTCCCTTAAGTCTATCTGATTCCCTATAAAATAATTCTCTGCTACTGGGTTACTATGATGAAACACACAATACAGTGTCTGGTATTTAGAAAGTAATAATAGATATCACTCAGGTTGAGCCTTCCAGCATCCAAGGTAGAACTTCCCTGATAGGATTGTTTGGAGCCATCCCATTTGTAGAATAGCTTGAGTCAAATGAAATAGTCTGATAAAATGAAGTCAGGAAAGAAGGGCATGGATAGACATGTGAGCACTGTACCCATAGCCATTTAAAGAAAGATGATTGTGAAATGAGTTAGGCAGCTTACTGCTCCACATGCATCAGGATCCAGTCCCAGCCCTGCCCATGAGGCCTGGCTGCTCCGAAAGGCTGTGCCAAAGGGTGTCTGGCCCTATAGCCTGACCCTAGTGTTCATTCATCTTTAGCTTATGCTGGCTTCATGACCTTAGGGAATTTCTCTCAATGCTTGGTGTCTCAATTTTTTCATTTGGAAAATGGAAATGATAACAATAGTCTGACCTCATAGGGTCATTATGAAGGTCAAGTGAATGTGACATACCTCGCAAAGAGTGATACCTCTGTATAGCTCGTTATTATTTTTATAGTCACAATGCTCTTTTACTTACCTGTGCTCCTGCAAACTTACTTATGTATATATGTAATTACACTATTTATACATTTGCTTCAATTTTTCATAGATTTATGTGTATATAAGTTTCTTGGACTTTTCTCTCTTCCTGGACCACATGCTCCATGAATTGTGCTTTTGGCAAATGTTGAATCCCATACAATTAACACTATGTATTGAGAGCTCCTAATATTCAAGGTCAAGTTCTAGGCTACAGGTTTCCAAGAATAAAGAAAAGTGCAAAACTGCATTATGGAAATGACATAAACATGGATTTAAAAATAACTTATTTTCAAAACATTAGACCTCTTAGCAAGGCTATAGATTTGGAATAAAAATATATTTTAATATTTTAAATTCAAAATTATGGAAACTAAGTTTATTAATTGTTAGAAGTTCTGAGATTGGCAGATTTTGAGAGTTTTAAAAAAATTAGTTTAAATGTTTTCTTAGGAGAAAAGAAAGAAAGAACGAAAGAGAGAAAGAGAGAGAGAAAGTGAGAGGGAGGGAGGGAGGGAGGAAGGAAGGAAGGAAGGAAGGGAGAGAGGGAGGGAGAAAGAGAGAGAGAGAAAGAGAGAGAGAGAGAGAGAGAGAGAAAGAGAGAAAGAAGGAATCAGTAGTGAACAGTGTACCATGGAGGAGGAGGCTGGTGATGGCCACGCAGCCGTTAGCCAGCCACTGCTTCCCAGACCCTCTCCTTGGCTGCCTTGGCTGCCGAGGCCAGAAAGGGCATGGCCCACTTCTCTGCCAACGAGGGGCTGCCCCATCACCAGCTCCGGCCGTGAGATGGGAGAGGGCATTAGAGGGGTCTCCGGAGGCCTTGGGTTTTGCCTCGAGAAGCTCTGAGGGCGCCCTGCCCCGTCCTCTCTGCCCATCCCTCCACTGCCCCTTACCTGCTGTGCGTGCAGAAGCACTGCCGGAATTGGGGCCGCCATCTGCTACCCTGGAGAGAGGCCAAGAGAAAGGAAGAGGCAGGAAACTTGGTGTTTTGAACAACGGAAGCGATGGCAGCCTCCTGCTTAGTCCAGATTTCTTATCATGGGAAGGATAAATAATGAAATACAACCTGATCATTCAAAACTCTTAAGGTTTTCAGCCATTTGCACAAAAACGTTCCTTACCGAACTGATAAACTCATTTCCAACACCTTAAAAAAGGAATAACTCAAATGCCTGCACAATAGCGCACAGGGCTAAACGCTACAATGCTCCGTGTGACGTGCGCACAGCCACTCTAGGGGGGGCTCCTTTGGCTATGAGCTCACGGAAACCTCTGGGCTCTCTAAAATGTAGCCCCACGCTTTCCGGTTCAAGCAGGAAGGAGCTTTTCCTGTCTCTGCACGTTGGAGGGCGCCATCTGGGCCTTCCTCTGGCCGCACCCCAGGCCTTGGGACGAGAAGGGTTCACGGCCAGGGCTTGTGCCCACCCAGAGCTCCCCATGCCCCACTGCCGGGCAGGACCCTGGCGTTCCCAGCACTGAGGGCTCTCGCCCTGGCAAGTCCTCCTGGTCAGCCGGACCTCACCCCGGGCTGGGGGTCTCAAGCCAGGAGCTGCACCGCCGTGTGTGGAGAAGCTGAG
Organism: Cabassous unicinctus; assembly: GCA_029593785.1. NCBI lineage: Eukaryota > Metazoa > Chordata > Mammalia > Cingulata > Chlamyphoridae > Cabassous > Cabassous unicinctus. The sequence goes on from JAQZBX010009881.1 coordinate 12,586, forward strand.
GGTCCCAGGACGCTGATGTCAAGCCGGCCCGCCAGGTTGGATGAAGGTGTAAGAATAGAGCCTGTTTCCTTAGCAGTGCACGACCTTGGCTTATAAGTGCAGGGACCTGTCTGAACACAATCCCTGTGTTCAGCTGGGCCCTTCCTCCGGGCATCAGGCGGGCGCTGTGGGGGCCTCACCTGCGCACGTGTCTGTGGCAGGGGATGCTCGGCCGTCACAGCCCCAGTGCCTGTGGCTCCCCTGAGCTGGTTGGATTCCTCACACATGACGCCTGAGCCCCAGCACCCCGAGACAGCCAGGGAGAGGCGGCGTGGCCTTTTCCAAGCAAGCCCGGACATCCTGCAGAACCACCCGGCTGCATTCTCCTCAGGAGAAGCGGTCTCTAAGTCCTCCCCAGATTCAGGAGGTAAAGCAGGCTTGGTCTTTCAAGCGGGTGCAAAGAATTCAGGGACATGCAAAATCACCACGACTTAATTGTCTATCACTTGCACAAAGTTTCAGCTACTAAACTAAAAACAGTAAATATCATAAGTAAATATATTGCATTTACTTAGAGGAGTCATTTGTTAATATGATTTTACTCCTAAAATTCAAATAATTAAAATACAAATTGAAACTAATAAAAGGACACAATTAGTGAGATGTAAGATAAATATAGAGGAAATGGGTATGTAACTGTAAATAGCCATCACCAGGTAAGAGGAAAAAATAATTTACAAGATGAAGTTCTTAGGATGACTCATAGAGAAAAATGATATATATATATGTATAAAACTCTAGAACTTTATTGCGATGGAAATAATTCTGCTTTGCTCTCTGCCCGCTATGACTTCCCTTGCCTCCTTTTTGGGTCGATTCTGGGCAGCCTGAAGGACTCTGGGGAGCCTTCCTAGAACTGACTGCAGCACCCGGGACATGCCGCCCTCACTGCAAACACCAGCCCTGGTTCCCCAGTGAGGCACGAAGTCTCCTTGCAGTGACCTTGGCGGTGAGGCCAGCGTGCCTGCCGTCGTACACAGCACTCTCCTGTGGCCAGGCCCCTCGAAGAGTGGATACTTTGAATATGAATTGACTAAGAGTAGCTCCTTCCAGGCTTTGCTAGGAGCGTGGAGCTGGTGAGTCTGGGCTCAAAGGAATAGAAGCCTACACCACTCTTTACTGTGCATTTGTTTCGGGGTTTTGTGTCCAAAAGGAAAAATGCACAAAAGAAACTTGATTATCTTTGGTAGGTAAGACCTTTAAAATATACTTAATTTTTTTATTATGCTGTAGCCATCAGTCACTCTTCTACTGTAGTATCTTTGCTTCCTGCCTCAGATACTTGCTGACTTCAGGTTTTCTCTTCTTTTATAGCTGGTAGGCTCAATGTGTGATTTCTTCAAGCAGTGCATCTATTTTTCATCAGAACACAACATATTCCACTAAATCTTTTTCCATGAGACTCCAAGCTTCAATAAAATAATGTGGGAAAGGGATTTTGAGATAAACGTATCTTAAATTATGATATTTGGGTAGCTGCCCTCTCCCCATCTGTGATGCTGAGCTCTAGTTTTCAATACACATTTAATGAAATACTTAATGGGTCACAGCAGCACACAGGAAAGATTTACTAGAAAACACACTGTGCATCCATTAATTATCCCATACCTTCAACAGCCTCCCATTGGCATGAGGACATAAGAACTGAGCTGCTGACTCTCTGAATTAGGAAGCCAAAAGGAGAGCAAGGCGGGTAGGCGAGGCCAGCTTTCCTGGCCTGCGCAGACTTCCGTGGTTTCCTCTTGTCAGGGTGGTAGTGGGAGCAGGTGAGCGGGAGGTGCCAGAACTGCTTTGCAGGAGTCCCTGTCTCAGATTCCTAAGGCTCCCTTCACAACAGAAGTTTATCGCCTCACAGATCTGGAGACCGGGAGTTTGAAATCAGGACGCGCTTCCCCTGAAGTCTGTGGGAGGAATCTGTGTGGCGCTCCCGGCTGCTGGCGTGCCTTGCCGGCCGTCCCTGGCCTCTGGCGTCTGTCTGCCTGTCTGCGTCCCGTTTGCCTCCTCCAAGGACGCCAAGCACACGGGATTAAGGGCCCACCTTGCTCCAGGATGACCTCATTTTCATTTGATCTAGTTTCAAGTAAGGTCACATCCTGGGGTCCTGGGAGTTAGGACTTGGACAGTTCTACCCATAACAGTCCCAGGTCAGAGGTGGGAGCAGGCGTCCAGACGCCTAGGGACGCTATGGTAAACACCACTGGATTCGATGTCTTGCTGCAAGCAGGCTGGTGTTACCGTCGGAAGACTGTGAAAAATGTGATGGCAAGTGTGCAAGTGTGTCACCTGTGCTTCCTGCGTGCGTCCCTGCACCCGTGCACGTATGTGACGGCCGTGGCTTCGGCTCTTCCCAGGGTGCCGCGTGGGTCTCTGCTGCCTGATATTGTAAGGAGCTCACTGTCCAGGGGAAGGATACGGATGGCTGCCCGAGATTGCCAATTTGGAGAGCTCTAAGATGATTGCAAGATATGGCTTCAAGAAGAGGCGGTTGGTGGGGGACCCTTTCCCCCCATCTCGCTGCCACCGTGCCAGAGGAGACAACCACCCACAGGAGAGAACCCCAGGCTCGCCAGCTCAAACCCTGGCACCTTTCTGCCCTTTCCTCTCCCCTCACCCAGACATGTGGCAGGAGTGGAAGAGGATTCTTCATGGAGCATTCTGGGGAATAGAACAGGGGAAACCAGTAGATTCGTTCATGATTTCCCTTGAATCTGAGAAGCAAGGCTCTTGTTTTCCACATGGACGTGTTCTCTCGATACCAAGAGCTTCTAAAGCAGGACTGACCTCGTTTCAGTGTTCTGTTCCGGGTGCTGCCTGGGAAGGAGACTTCCTTACACAGTGGAAGCTGCATCCTCGCAGCAGCTCTGACGGCAGATCCCCTGGTGAGACATCTTCAGTGTGTCCTGGGGAGAGCAGTAAAGGTGGGCATTTTATCTTGTAAAATAGATAAGTAAATACGATGATCCTAATTAATGTAAGAGTGTAAGTTGAGCATTTTATTCATTCCACAGGGGCCATTTGGTATGTTGAGAAAAATAATATGAGAATAAAGAAAGAAGCCAACAGTGTGACATTTATTTTAATTTATCAATGTTCTCATTAATGAATGGGTTAAAATAATCTTAATATATGTGTCGGATTTAATTATCATCAAACCAGAATTATGTTTTCTTTGTTGTGGACCAGTCACCCTCAAAATATCTGTTCACCGATCCAGGACACTAACATCTCAATGAACAGCTTACTCCACTGCCTCTGGCGGCAGAAGGCCGAGTTAGGGCCCTGGGTCTGTTGAATTCCTCACGCTGAAACGGTTTCTCTCCCTCTTTGGCTCTGTGAGCTGCGTGACCAGGAGCCATATCTCACTAGATTTGTATTTGAAGAGCTAATTCATACATATGAAAGGCTATGTTTGAAAATCAGTTTAAGAATAATCACTAAAACCATAAAAGCTTTGGATTATCCCAATCTCTGATGGTTTCATGATTTTAGATCTTATGTCAGCTGATTTATGCCTGATACAGTGCTAAGCACATAGTAGGAACTCCATAACTACTTCGAGAGTTTGAAAAGTGAGGTCTTTAAACACCTGAATCCGTTTTCTTATAACTGTCCCCAAACCCAGCAGTGCCTTAAGTATTTGACTACTGGGTGGCTAAACAAACAATATACTTTTCAGTTGCTTCATTTTAAAAACATTTGCTAGACATGTGGAATCCTTTGTCCACTCGCCATTTCATTAACAGAAGTACAATAGCAATTTATAAATAGTGTAAATGAAAAAATGTAGTTGTTCTAGCATTCCACTTTTTCCAGGAGCATCATCTATTTTTGCAGAAAACAAATAAAAATGCATTGCTCTCCATAACTCTGTAAACATCTGTAAGAGGTGAAGAAGGTACGGGAAATGCTTTCTTTCTTTCCTTCCACTGGCCTTATCACAAGCATCGCAGTGCGGCAACTGCCTATCGTGAGCACAATCCACTGCAAAACAACCCCCGGCCCTGGGGGCAGATGATCATATTTTTCTAGAATTGACATCTGCCTCTTTTATAAGCTTGCAAAGAGGCCGGTGGAGTTACAGGCAAGCTGACACCCTGCGCGTCGCACAGCGAAGCTGCTCCGAGGGCTCTCTCGGCGCCGCTCTTTTCCTGCAGGTGTTTTGCTTCATTATCTTCATCCTAAAGACACCCTTTTACAGCTGCGCTGTAGCCCAGCTTTAGCCCACTGATGAGGCCGGCCGTGCAGAGGCCCCAGGCAGCCCTGTGACCTGCACCTGTGGCGCTAACCTGTCTGTGTTGCGTGTTTAAACCTCCCTTTTTTGCACCCTGCCTCCATCTCTGCAGTCATCATAGCTCAGCATTTCTCAAGCTCGGCTACAATTAGAATCACCCATGTCCGGGCCTCATCCCACACCAATGACATCAGGGGCCCAGATGTTCTCTAACAGTGTCCCCAGGCAAATCAGCGGCCCAGGTGTTTTCTAACAGGCCACTCCCCCACCCCCACCCCCGGTAAATCAGGTGCCCAGGTGTTTTCTAAGAGGCCCCCAGATTTCCCAGTGTGGTGTCAGAGCCGGGAAGGAGGGTATGTGGCCCTGGGGCAGAATTATTTTCTCCTCCACCTAAGTGGTTTACTTTTGCTTTTCATGTCAATGACGCCACTGCTTAGAAAGGAGAAGGGCACTCCTCCTGGCTCCCAGCGCTTTTAGCAGATTTGTGCGCTGGTTTTGCGAAACGCCGCGGCCATGGCGCAGTGGAGGAAGTCCAGGTTCAGAGCAAAGCTTGTCTCACGAGTTGTGGCGTGTTTTGCTTCACAAGACCCTCCTGCTGAGGGAGATTTCATTTGCAATGTTAAGGTTTATCCAGCTTGAAGGAGGGAGAAGCGACGGGACTGACGGGAAGGAGCGCGACAGAGGGAAGCAGAGGCTTCAGCGCTGGCTGGGGTCTGTCGACATATCAGACCTTCTCTTTTACGCTGAGTTTTATTCACTAGGAACTGATGGTACATTAAGGAAAAATGTAAGCGTGTGTCATTACACAGCAAGGCATGAATTACATTCATGATCACACGGGCACTTAAATCCTGTGACCTCACTCAAGAGGGCAATTTGGGCCAAGATAATCTCACCGGGACCCTCATGAGGCTTTTAATAAACTGGAGAGTTTTGTGACTTTTTTAAACTTGCAAACATATATATTGGTAACTAAGTCAATAGCCTTTAAAATATTTGTTAAAATACTTATCAACTTGAGATATGTAGGAAGCCAGGAACAAAAGGTACATGGCAAACCTTCATCACTCCACGTTTCCTTAACTACTTTGCAGACTCGTGGATCATCCAAAGAAAAAGCCCCGTTGACTCGTGGTGGCAATGTGTATTTAGTAAAAAGGAGCTGATCCATGACACTCCTGACGCCAGTTATCTGCTGTCACCTTTTTGAATTGTCTGGTGTTGTCACAAATCCTAGAAACAGACGCGAACACATGAGGTGCCACAGTTGCGTCACTGATGGAGAAGGCCCGCGCTGAGCGGCGCACCTGAGCGGGACGCTGGCCTGGCAGCTGCCGCAGGTGCCTGCCGTGCCCGCGGAGGAGCAGGTGGGTGGGATCAAAAGCAGAACCAAAGCAGCTTGATGGAAACACGGCGAGTAACGGGCTCTCCCGCAAGGCAAGGAGGGCGCTGCTCTGCTCAGACCCACGACTCGGCGGCGTGATGTCACTGTTGTGAGAAAAGGCAGGTTGGAGGCAGCATTTACTAGAAGTACCATCTCATTTAGGTACCCGGCTCTCTCTAGTTTGGAATTTTGAGAACCTGGAGGAGGAGGTAGTGGGGAGGGCAGTGGAGGCAAGAAGAGAGGGAGGGAGGGAAGCAGGGTGGGGGGGTGGCAAAGACTTGGTCCTGGCGGTGGGCACCCAGGAGCCCCCTGCCCCCGCCAAGGCCCCCGAGGTCCCGTCCAGTCGCCCACGCCCCTCGATCGTGCTAGTTCTCCACAGAAACGCCCGGGCAAGGGCTTGCCGCCTGCTCCTGGGACTCTCCCGCTAGCCTCCCAGGAAGTGGGCGTCCTTGCCCTGTCCGCCCCCTGCCACGCAGCGCCCTTCGCCCCCCAGGCGCGTCCCAGGGTCCTCTGTCTTCCTCCCGGTCACAGCACGGACCACTGCGTCTTCAGGCAGCTCCCGTCTAAGGCGCTGCGAGCTGGGAAGGCCTGCGTGGGGCCATCAGCACAAGGGGGGGGTGTCTGGCAGGACGTCCGCGGCGCAGGCCTGCGGAGCCAAACGGGCTGGCAAAGCAGCGGGGACACAGCCTCCGCTGCCCTCCTGGGCCGGACCGCGCAGGCCTGTCTGGGGAGGGCCAGGCCCCAGGAGGGGCGGTCCTGGCACCCACCTCCCCAGCTGGCAGCCGTTGGGGACCAGCAGGCGCAGCACAGCACACGGGAGTTAACACGAGACCCTCGCCAGCCCCAAGCTTAGGGTCTTCCCAAGCCCACCGCTCGCCCCTTGGCAAGGAGGCCGCTTGGGACCGGCAGGGCCAGAGTCCAGAGAGGCTGGCTCTGTGGAGCCAGACGTTTAAGAAACAAGACCAGCTTATATCTGTGAGGGAAACAATGTCTGCCTTCATCTTAAGTTTTGTCAGTTGATGAGTGTAAAAAATTCAGTTAGGAATTGCTGTAGACAGGACATTTTTAGATCTGCTTATATTTTTGAAGACAATTTATCAAATATAAACCTTTATTTTAAAAGTCAACTTTTATTTGCCTCCAAGTATTTCCTCAGCAACACTGTATGCTGAGAAGCTCCTTGAAGACGCCGTCTGTGATGCAATTAATGACAAGCCACTGAGAAAACAAGCGGGTAAACATTGCATGGCTTTTCCTCTAAATGGCCCTTTCATAGACTTTAAACATGGAAATTTAGGACCAAATTATATAATAAATATAAAACTAGACTGCACCTTAAAATATCTTCTAAGTGTTGTATTGTGAACAATAAAATATTGATTAGTAAGTAAAAATAATTGATAGTATTCTTGAAAAATCAAATCTTGAAACATTGTGCTGTTGACATATTTTATACTTCTGCATGTAACATGTGGTGTGACAATTCATACAGATGCAAGAGGTCAGTAATTCTTTTTTGGCATAAGTTTATATAGTCCATAAGATCTTTAAGAACTAGAAGAGCTTATCATCACAGCAGTTCTCAACTGTGTAACACATTTTTATGTCTACATTAAATATAGAAGGGACCGTTTATCAGTGATTACCTTGATGGATCAGACAGCAAATCTTGTTCAAAACGTCCAAGCTTCTACACAGCCAAATCATTGACTTTTCATCAAATAGACCTCTAAGCAATCTCTCAATGTGTCCAAATATTTAATTCTTGTTCAATATTTGGGAGACAGGGCATTTCAGTTAATTTTCAAAGTCTGAGAGAACAGAGAACTTTTTGGCACCAGTGTTGCCTGAATCTGGAATTTAGGAATGAAAATGTTTTAGGCAAATAACATTCAAGGGTACTGATTTTACTACGGAGCAAGTGATATCATGGCTGTAAACTGCTCAGCTTCTGAAAAAGAAAGCCTTTATTTGGAAACTATGTTTAATGTCTTTTCCTGGTTTTCTGCAACAATTTCTGAATGGAAACTTGATGACGGCTGCACAGCTACTTTAATTTATTAATTTGATAAAAGAATAAGTTGTTTCCCACAATTCTCTCTTTTGCCCCCTCCTCTAATGCCGCATGCAATATGTGAGATACCATGCTTAGCGAGTTAGTTATGAATATAAATTATGATGTTGCATTCCCTAGCTAGATTTGATTTTCCTTTGCCATAATATGACATGTGTTGGCATTGTGTTTTGTAATTTTAAAGCATTTTCACATACATTGCTTCATTTTATCTTCAAAACAACCTTATGGGCTGGGGCATATATTAGTTCTCTCTGTTTCACAGGTGGGAAAATTGGAGTTCGGCAAAGTCAAATCACTCTTCCTGGACCCTTCTACTGGTCACCGAGGTCATCGCACTTAGCAGAGGTGAGTACACAACTTAGTTCCTGTAACGCCTGCTACCTGCCATGTGCAGCAGCTACACACCAGTGTGTGCAAAGGAATTCCAGTGGTAGCCGCTCACCACAGGTACAGCCGTAGAGAGGTGCTTTATCCATAGAGAATTTAAAACAATGACAAAATTGGCTCAGAGTTGATCTCCTTTTTACCATCACAAGGCCCCTGCGATTCTGAACAATATCTGAAAAAATCCTGCCCACGGGGGGACCCCACTGCCACTCTTAGAGCTCTGCTTGTCACACAGTTGAACAAAATAGGATAAATTGCCAGATGACGTGTCTTTGTTTTCTAATAATCCAGCCCTTCTTTCCTCATGGGAATAGGATCCATGAAACCATTCATTTGACTAAATTGCCTAAAAAAGCTGATTGTGAGCAATATAACTTTATAATAATGCAGTATTCATAGAATGTGTATAAAACTAGGAAATACTAATTTTAAACAATCTTTGACAAGGTTGGGAAATTATTTGAAAGCGAGTCTGATTCTAACTGGGAATTATATTGAGGAAAGAATAAGGAAGGAAGCCGCATCTAAAATGGTAACTCTCCTCCTCGACTTTATAAAACAATAGCAATTAATCATTTGTTAAAATCAACTCCAGAATTATCTCAAGTGGAGCAGTAAGAAGCAAATAGTTATTGGTCACCATTTTTTATAGTTATCGTTCCAACTTTTTATATCCAAGCATGTAGAAAACTTTTAATATTTTATGTTTCCAAGAATTTAATATAGTATGATATTTTCAAGGGAAAAATGCATTTTCAAGTCTGGGTGATAAACCTATCCATTGGTATCCATGGCCACTGGATGATCTTTGAAAGGAAATCTAAGAATCACCTTCTCCCCAGGTGATCTTACAAAAGAAGATATATATCTGCAATGGACAGTTTAGCACAGGTGTGTTTGCTAGCAAGTGGATGGCAGATTCTTTTAGGTAAGGGATCCAAACTCAAATGCCCAAGGAGGACGCATATGACATAAAATGAAACGAGCACTCTTTTGGAGTGCTCAGGGATATACCTGCACTCCACTCCAATTGTTACAGGCACAAAGCGGGTCTAATGCTGACATATCATGTGATATCTTTTCAAAGGAAACAAATCCAAATTGTACCCTGAACTCTCTTGATATCTAAATATTGATTTTTAAAAAGATGAATAGCTATGTCGGTCAAACAAAACACATTTGTGAGCTGCCAGTTTTTAATCTGTTTCAGCTCTTTAATGCTGTAAATATGAGATTGTTGGAACAATCGCCATCCGTTTCAGCTCTCATTCTTAAAATAATGTTTTGTGTCTTATGGATATGTACATGCTGAGCACAATTCTGTATTTAATGAATACTTTTTCCAGCGTTCCATGGAGAGGAAAAAAAAGGAAGCACAGTACTATGTCAAGTGTTTTGCTCATGATAACTGCTGATTCCATCTCACTCACTTCAATCCGTGAAACATAATCAGGAGAAATATTCTTGTGATTCGGCTTGCTGTGTCTCCTTTGCTGGTCCTCAACTTTCTGTCTTACTTTTGGAGCAAACATATTTTCTTCTTTGTGCAGTTGATAAGGACATCACTTTTCCACACTTTTAATAATCTTTGTCACCACCTCCAAATCTGACTGTGAACAAAGTCCTTTTAGGTGGTGAGCTCCAGTTGTAGAAAGCAGAGAAGAACGCTGGAGGCGGATCCAGCTCTAGCTACTGATGCAAAATGTTTCTCAAGGTGAGAGGACAAAGAAACTCTGGACATCCAAATGCTCCATCTCTCAGGGCACCACCCTGCCCTCCCCCAGCCCATTCCTGCCCTCGTATACGTGGGTCCCCTGTGCCGTCTCCAAACTTGGGGCGCCACTAATTTCAGATGATCACCCCTTCTTCAGGACCTGCCTATGTGAATTTGTGTATGTAATAAGAGCTGTGTCTATACAACGGATTGAGTCGATCACTATACTTCAATGACTAATTAAATGAGAAAAAAAACGCAGTCAAACTGATTGATTGGATTCCCCAGGCATGTGTCGGAATTGACTGAGTCTTTGAAAATGGCCGTCCCATCAGCCTTCGCCTGGTTTTGTTTTTTAAGCCTTTGGAAATATATAACTTCCCAAACTATTCTAAAAATGCACCATTTGACAATATGCAGTGCATATGTTCTTAAATTCTGAACTGCTGTTAACTAGTCATTAGTAGAAACAGAATATAATGGGGAGGAAGTATGCCTGGAGAGAAATCTTCCTTCAATGTTCCTGATTTAGCGAGAATGAGAAAAATAAGATTGACTAGGAAAATGGTTTTTAACCTTTATTCTTAGCATAAATCAAGAGGCTCATTTTTCAGTCTATTCCTATACAATTCAATTAAAGGTCAGATTTGTAATGGAGATCCTAATTATTAATGTGTTGCTATTTTAATTATTAATAAGTTGAAATATTTGCATAATGGATAAAGAAAATGCCCTAGAACAACTCTGGTAGCATCTGGAGGCCCTTCAAAAGAGTTTATCAATGCCCCTTTCATAGGACCGTATCGGTCTGCTTTTACATGCCTCTGACTAGAACTTTTATTCAAGATATCATAAAGGGAAAATGGGTGCGACCATTTATTAGAAAACATAGTAACCATACTATATCTATCATGTTTCTGAAACATTTAAGAGACATAGAAATCATTCAAGAAAACAATAATAGATAATATTTCATCAACTTACAGAATTTAAATTTATTAATTTCTAAAGAATAACTTGGTTTGGGATGTTGAATGTACTTCACAATTAGTTTTAAACAGGCAGAAGTTCTTCATTATATGCTATTGGAATTCGTTTTTCTAAATGCAATTCACCACAACCTAGAAATACATGTTTCTGATATAAAAAAAATAAAACTCTTCCCAAAATTAGGCAGAATATAGATGATTGACATTATAATGTTATATATAAGGTAATTTAAACTTCAGTGTAAAGGAAAGATGCTTCCTATTTCTTTAGATGGTATGATAAAGTAAAAATTCTCTTTTAAATTGAAGTACCATTTTAAAAAATCCTTATCTGCATTACTTGATTCATATCACTGTAATTAAGCCACAGACCTCAAATACCGAGAATAATTTTAAGGTATTTATGTAAACAAGTCCCCACTTTGAAAGGAGGTGAAAAGGCGGAGGAGAGCCGACATCTTTCAGCGTCAAAGAAATAATTTATCTGGGATGTTTGGGGGCAGGATTAGTGATACTGACGAAAAGGGACTTTTCAATAGCTAATGTGATATTTATTAGGGTTCAGTTTAACCAATGTTAGTAATTATAAGAGACACAAAATTCACTATTAATTAGCTCATCATCAATTATTTACAAAGAGGCCTTTAAAGAACAGCCACTTTCCAGCCCATTTTCTATGTTAGGTGTGGATTTCATTCCAATGTTTCTTCACTTTAATTCCTTTTCACCTGGTAAAAATTTTACCTTCACTGTTTACCACACCTATTAGATTAAAAGTGTTTTGTTCTCCTGAAGATTGATATCAAACTCTAAGTTCATTTTTGGGGGTGATATGGTTCAACGTTTACCTAGAAGAGACCATGTTTGGAAAGAGAAAGCATTTGTTCTTCATTCTAAAATCTCTCAGTTTAAATATCATTCTGCTGATGAAAACAGAACACATAGTTTCAGGGAAAGAATCGCTAGCCTGGCCTCACCTTTCAGAGAATAGAATAAACAGGGAAGTTGTGGTTAGCCAGTTAACTCTTAGAGCCTGAGGCTGACAAACATCTTTGGAGATTTTTCTTTCTTTTGAATAAACTTAAATAAATAAATAAATAAGCAGGCTAGTATGTTTATCAAGAGGACATCTGTTTGATTTGACTGTGCTTAAATAGTTTGAAATCTATATCCTTATGGATATTTACGCTACTACTTTTTCATTCATTTATTTAAATATTTAATTAGCACCTATTTACACATGATTCCATTTATAACAAGATCTCTGACAAAAAAATACATCAAATGACAACAACAAAATTAGATGTGGCTTCAAATTCCAACTGGAAAATACAACAAAAGGGGATAGGTGATCATAATGAGTAGAAAGTGCTGGCAATTAAACACTTTCCTTATGAGGATTTTTGCTTATTCATATTGAGCTCATTTAGACTTATTTCAATTTTTAATATATCATTCAGGCATACCTATATTAGAAAATACCAGTGAAATAACTTAGCTAACTTGCTCCCACTGGCTTTTCCCTTTCTGACTTGACCTATCTAAAGAATTGTCAGACTCAGAGCCTGCACGTCCAGGATTGTCATGTCACAGTGGCTTCCAAGTCACCATGCATTGGACATAGCATTTCTTAAAAGAGTATGTCACCAGTGTCTTTGAACAATTCTTCGAAAGGCATCGGTGCTTATATGCTCCTCTGTAGTAAAAATATAGAGAGACTTCATATCCAACAATCACCTTGGAATGATTGGAAAGCAATCGAGATCAAGCCACCTTCAAGCCGTAGCTTTCATTGAATTATTTCTTAATGGAATTTTCACCACGTTTTAAGATGAAACTTTCCACATACTACAAATGTGTAGCGCGTGGCATCTATCCCGGTGCTACGACAAGGCCTCTTTTGATGTAGTTCAATTTTGCTCTACTTACTCTTTCTTGCTCACAATGACAAAAACGCAATATGAAGAGTTTTTTATAGCCCATATCTTTTATGATTCCAAGCCTGCCATTAGCTTGGAAGAAAAGCTCTGGCTTCAAACCACGGAAGAGATTGGGTTCCGTGGTTAGCCCAGCCACAGACCACAGGTGTCCTTAAATGCCAAGGCCTAGTTAAGGTCAAGGTCAATTTAAGAAGCAATGGTTTAGGAAGGAAAGAAATTCTCCTCAAAGAAGATTAGCAGTGCTTGTTTGATTTAATAGTAGCTGTAAAACTCAACAAATTCAACTTAGTGCAGTTTTGAGGAAATGAGAATACAACACGAAAAACCTAAAACCAAAAATCTTAAGAGTCTCAGATGACAAAACAGTTTTTACCAATTATAGGATTCAGTTAAAGAAATGTTAACTTCAGTGTAAACAAGTTGCAATAAGGAGTCCCTGTCCTGAAAATTCTGTCTTCCTATTAGAGTAACAGCACAATGTCCTTCCCTCAACCCCAAAACACACTTGTTTACATTTCAGATACCTGAAATCTGGATTTGTCTCACAATCAAGAGAAGTTTATTGTGATATTCCCTCCCCACTCACATCCTATTGTTAATTTGATGACATATCTTCTACTCAAGTGATACTGAAATCCTAGGAGATAGAAAAGTAAAGGACGGCACTGCCTATACGCAGATCAGACGCCTGCCTTACCAAGGGCTCTGTCAGGGGGTCGACGTTTTATTTAAATGCATGTCCAGTGCCTGGGCCATAGTCGGACTCCGGGAAGTGCCCGTGGATTAAATTGCTTCTCTGAATGTATGGGCTTCCGCACTGTTAGAGATTTTCTGCCTGTCCTTACCAGTTTGTTGTTTGCAAGGAAAGCAAGCCACTCAACCTCCGTGACATTAAGAAACAAGAAGAAAATTGGCAATGTAGTGGTGTATACTGCTAGGAGGAAGCTTGGCAGGTCCCGTGGGTCTGGAAACGCTGAAGCCATCCCCGAATCTCTCTCTCTTCTCTCTCCCTTTAGGTGTCCATCTCTTGGCCTTGCTTTCTTTTTCTTAATCTTCACAAAGGCAGCATGAGTCTTTTCTCTCTTCTCTCACTTTGGGGCTTCCCAGCAGCCTTTCCTCAGGCTTTATTTCTTCATGCCACCTTGGAATAATTGGAAAGAAAATTGGACGACAAGGACAAGGAGAGAATGGTGTGGAAGAGGGCTAATACTGTTCTAGAATTCAGAGACACTTTAAGTCATCTACTTTCATGCCCTTCATTTTAGAGCTGGAGAAGCAGCGGTCGGCTGGTTTAAAAAGTAACCCAGGACCACCAGGTCAATGACTTGAGCTCTGGAGTGAAGCACAGACTTTGCCAACTGTCTCCCCATGAGGACGAGACCTCACTTGAGGAGGAATAGAAGTGGTGAATAAGATTAAAGGACATTTTCAAAGATCACTGATTGTTTTCAAATATAAACAGAAGCTATGCTAACAATTTCCTCACTCTGTTTCTAAAACACTTTGGACTAGATGAAGACAAAGCACTGTCTAAATGTGCTAACATGTTATAAGCGTACATTTTAAAGTATTGACCTTATATATATGAGTATCAGATTGCTTAACTAAGGTAAACCTGGGAATGAGTAGATTCCAGATGAATACCGCCCCATTTTGATATGAAAATGTATGGACTATTTCTCCCTGCTTAAGTTCAGCTCCTTTATCTGATGTGACACGCGCTTGCCTGTGTGTGTTTGTGCGTCTGCAAATTCACGTGTGGTGCAGAGTCCCCCACCCTCTTAACAGACTCCAGTGGAAAGGCTTAGTTCTGTGACAGACTTGGGAAAGTGACCAGCTCCCGGAGCTTCCAGCGGCTCCCTTGGGAAACTTGTCACACAGCTCTGCAGAGAATATAAATGGCAAGTTGTGTTTCACAGCTGGAGTTCCTTGGAAGATAAGTATTAATTTAAGATATTTGGTTTAGTGTGAATCATAAGGCCCATTATGACCCCCTGGAGAATAATTTTTAAAGCAAAGGAGGCATATCCTTGCATATTCCATAAAGAGCATGTATAAGGAATGAAATAAAACAGAAGCAACATGCAGGAATGCCTAGGACACACCCGACTATACTGGAAAACAGCTTTATGCCAAAGAAGGCCAATGTCTTTGCCACAGAGACTGGTGTGGAGAAAAAACTACAATATTGTTGCGCTTTTATAGCCATGGGAATCACCAAGCTTGTGTAGAGGATGCTCCGGTTCCTTAGAAAAATGCCTTTGTTCATGGAGTACTGTCCATCAATAGGGCCAATGGAGCATGTTGAAATAAACAAAGTTGGGAAGAAGAAAAAATATATTTGCATTGTTAGAGATAAATGTGTATTGATATAACATATTGAGTGAATTCATTCCTCTTAGACTAAAATTCATTTAATTAACTGATTAAAATCAAAGTGGAATCAAAGATAAATATTGATTTTTCACAAGTGGCAAATAATATGTTTTCATCTTTGAAAACTAGAGAGAAATTAAGATCAATAGCAAAGCTTTACACTACCAGAAAAAGAGTATACGACCTTCAGGTGAATTTAGTACATTTTCATATTTTGCTTATCATTGATACTATTTCCCTAAGGAAAAAATATGTATAAAAAGGAAAATTAAACACATTTGAAAAAGAGTTAAAAAGGTTTGTGGTCTATAATCATTCGTCACACACTTTTCTTTATGTGAGTAAATGTGTAGGATGTTAATATTTAATAATATAAAATTACGTTGTGTGAAGTGGTCATACTATTTGACAAATTAGTTAACTATGCAAATATTGTGAAAATTGAAGAAATTTTAATATTTTTTCTTCTTTGATGTTAAATAGAGAAATCATCCTCAAAACAAAAAAGTGTGAAAATGAAATTTTAAGATATTTTTTGGAAATTAGGTTATTTGAATATCATTTAGAATTGAATGAAGGGAAATTATTAACAAAAAGCAACATCTTATGGGAAGGTTTAAGAAGGAAACAATAGTGTTTTTCTATCTGTACAGATAGTGTTTAAAATGAAAGAGGAAAAAATAAGTCCTTTGGATCAAGAGCTTCCTTCCTTACAATGCATTTTTTTTGAGAAAGATAATAGGCCCCTGATTCCTACTAAAATAAACTAAAATTAAGTAATGACTTTCCCTGAATTATTGATGACTTAGTGAGTGACATCAAACGTACAAACAAATAACTTCCAAGGTTAATACTCACCTGTTAGTTATGATTTTCTGGGATGGTCCAAAAAATGAAAAGTTTTAAAGCATGTATTTTGTTGTAAGTTAAGGGTATTAAATTACTAGGTTTGGGAAGAAGTCATCCAAGTGTTCTGAAGGAACAGAAATTGAAGGAAGTGGCTCTGCGTTTCCAAGAATAGCAACTGCTTCTCAAGATGGAAAGACACCAACATGGTAGCAGCCACCAGGAAAGGCCTCCGTAATTACAGATCTGCGCGGGAAACTGACATAGTATAATTAAGGACAGAGTAACCCAATGCTCGCATAAAGTGCAAATTAATAGGGCTATGTCCGCAACACAGAGCTGAGATCGAAAACTCCAGAGAAGGTCAACAGAGATGTTGTAGGAATCGCCACTGAGAAGTTTCATTTAATTAGAAAACAATTAGTGTATGGAGACTGATGAAAGGGTTAAAATGTGCGTGAAGTTAAGTGGAAACTGTCAAGTCTCTCCCCAAATGAGGAGCAGGCACCTAAGGAAAGATATTACACTCTTAAGATTAGTATTATGTAATAAATTACATTGAGTATGTACCGTATTATTTCATCCACTTGCCGTTAGTGATGGAGGTCACTGCAGGAGGGATATCTCATGAAGAAAGATGAAGCACTCTTTCCTATGAGGAAGATGTTATCAACCAACTTTTTAAAGTCACGATTTCATATAAAAATGCTAGGCATGAATTACAGGTAGGAAAATGAAATCATCGTGTGACAGCTGTTTGACTGCTCATATCCTTGAAATGTTTCCTGAATCTGGAACAGAGACTTTGACATGGATTTAGTATGACTGATGAGTCTAGGAACCCATCAGATCCTACTCAACCAATCAGATGAGAAGCTGTGCAGAGCACATTCATGTTCCTATTTTTCTCTGACTTATCCAATATATTATTTAAAATAGTTTTTATTTAGCTAGTAAGAGACACCCCCCCAATTAGGCAGTGTTTTATTCAAAATAACATTCATATTTGGACTTATGGATATTGAATTATTGTTATAATATAGACTACTTTTCTACTTTTAAGTTGAAAAAATAAATGAAAACAGAATTTTGTCTGGTCCCAAAATAGCTAAAAGGGTGCTCCCATTTTGAGCAATGACTGCAGAGTTCTTACCAATGAAAACAAAGTGAAGTTAAAAAAAAAATTGTACCGAGTCTCCTTCAAGAAAGTGTTTTCTCCTATGGTAATGAAATTTAATAATCTTTATACAGCTGACTTTTGACTTTCTTAAAATCACTTGAGAGGAGATTGATGAAATGATGGTAAAATTCCATGTGTTTTTCCAGTTCATTGAGATAGCAAACGGCCCGCTCCAAGTTTACACAAATATATTCAGGACGTCATGGGAATTTTTGATTGTGCTGAATTCCTTGGTTATATTTTCTGTAAACCTGGTCTGGATTGTTTTGATCAAGATAATTAAAAGCAATGTATGAAAATGCTTGAGGAAATAGGGATAACTAGGGTTAGAAAAAGATGGAGCATAGTGTCACAGTCTCTTTAAATCAACAGATTTTGAAGCTGAATTTCAATGTTGTTTGGGTTAGAAAGTCACTGAATAACATGGATCTATAGTAAATAAATAAAAACCAAAATAATGGTAATTATTTCTACTTAGTTAACATTATCATTAATACAAATGAAAATTTGAGAAAAGGAAACAAAGAATATTTTTTTCTTGTTTCCTTACTCCCTGCCTGGTTTATAAATTGCTTAAAGATACTAATTACATCTGTATAAACTTGTAAAGTTAAGAAGTATAAAACTCAAGCACAGATAAACTCCCGATGAAGTCTAGATCCGAAGTGCCATAGCCACTTGCAAACACACCGAAGTTCTTTGTGTTCAAGTCTACAGGCTCCAAGAGTGATCTACAGGCTTTCCACGGGAGCTTCAGGAGAGATCCCCAATGAAATTAGAAAACATTCCGTGTTGCTTCAAAAGAATCATGAGCAACTGAGAAAAGGAACATCTTTCCTTCATGCAATTGTGATATCATCTACAAAATAAGAAATAAACCAGAACAAATTTTAATGTGGTACATAGTCTGTCACTGAGTGGAGGATTTGACAGTTTAAAATGGTTAAGTTTCTAAAAACTTTAAGCTAAACTAGTATCCAGGAAAAGACAAGATGAATTTATTTAAGTAGCAATGTGAGTCCTTTGTTGAGAGATGCTCTGGAATCTCTTTGGAGGTTTAAAACAACAGCACATACTGAGCTGCCATGATTTAGCTGCTGCCCTGTCCGAGCACAGAGCTAGAATAAAGCTCCTGCTGCTGTTTTGTCCTGCGATGCAGATACTGTGACTATCTGAAGGACCCTCAGCCAACCACACTGTAAAAGCAGGGGCTCTTCATCTGTTTTGTTCCAGGACCCCTTTGCCAGTCAGGTGAAAACCAAGGACCCCATCTCAGAATGTAGCGGCAGAGAGTTTTATGACATTCAACATTGGCATGTCTTTAAATTAAAATTTAAGGATTATTCAAAATTATGTTTTACAACTTTCCCATGATTTCAATACCTGATAACCTAACATGGCTCAACATCTGTTCAAAGGGTCATTTTTGGCAAACATTTAGAAATCCGAGTTTTCCCATGGCATCGTAAAACCATCTCCGCCATCCTTGCCAACCTTTTTGCAGGCAGTTATCCACTGCACGCAGAACACACTACATCAAAATTAAAATCATACTAAGTCCACACTATACTGTGGATTATTTAATAAATATATCACATCCGCACCAACATGTACCCACAAGAATAATGTTTTTAAATGCATAAAACTACAAAGGAAATCAGGTACATATATTGAAATACAGTTACTAAAATAAAAACATATAATACTATACATATGTGCTTCTTTCTTAACACATTAAATAATAATCCAATACATAAAAAATATAAGAAAGTTAAAGTTAATTTTATGTTTTAAAGCAAGGCTTAAAAAGTATGGATGAGGGTAAGTAATTTTTTGAGATATGCAACAACTGTAATGTGATATGAAATGAATACTACTGTAATTTATTGCATACATTCATAAGTGGATGAAATGCTATATTTCAGTTAGAGTTCAGAGAAAATAAAGATAATTAGTTTAGTTTTTTCAATTCAAGCTCATGCACCTCCTGAAATCTTGACCCTTGGTTAAGAACCCCATTGTAAAATATCAGCTATTGTTTTTCCTCTTGTCCATCAACAAGATTCTGATATCATAGATAGATAAAAAGAAACTGATGGATACTGATTTTTTAATGTATAAAGTAAGCATTTCACTGAATAAACAATGTGACAATGATCTGGAAATTAGTGCTATGAGTTCTAATTTTTCTAAGCTTTTCTCATAGTGTAATGGGTCACATAAACTCTGGTTAATTTTACAAATTATTAAAGGATGAATAGGGGAAATGTAGCTACCTCACAGGGCCATTCTAAAATATAACTAGTAAAACTGACTCATTGCAAAGATTTAAAGTCATAATTAGGTTAATTAATAAGGGAACAAAATTATGGTAATGGTATAAGTATAGAATCACCACTGAAGAGCTGATAGGAAAAAAAACAGTAGAAATTTATAAAAATAGCGATTATTGAAAAGGCATTGTGCAATGAAGGTAATGAATGTTGGAAATAATGAGGTTTGTGCACAAAGGTTTTATTCCATGAGTGGCTCTGGAATTTCAGCAAGAGCTATTAAAGTGAACAGGGAAATTAGCATAAACAAAACACAGAAGTAGGAACAGCTAAGAAAAGATGAACTACCCCCAAATTACCAAATGGACCAGAAATGAAGTATGTAGGCAGGAGGGTGAGCCTTGAGGGAGAGGCATTTCAGCACTGATGTTTAACTGTCAAAGAGTTAAGGCACTTTAAATTGCAGACAATCAAGAAGCTACTTTGTTTGGAGAGCTAATTTTGGCTTTTGCTTCTAATGCAAGAAATGATCACATCTGGAAAGAAAGATGATTTTGATATTAACATAGGCACACTGCCATATTGTACTAGCTTCTCAGACAGATTCAACTGCAAGAACTCTGTTGATACATAATTTTCAGTGTAAAGGCGATTAAGGTTATAGAAATGGATAAACATGCTTTCTTGACTCCAACACTGAGATCTTTTGATTTAAAACAATTATTTCTCAACAGTAAAATTTATTTCATTAGATCAGGCCAGTCGTGGAGAGCATGACTCTTCCAGGTCTGAATTCACACCTTCTCACACTACCAGCAGGTTTGGTACTTGAGCTCTGCCTTTGTTTAAGAAGACCCAGAAAAGATGAAGACAAAAAGAGAATGTCTTCAATGTGGCGTCGTTCTAGAGCCGAGCCAGTACTATGCAGGTTCTTGGAACCACAAGAAAGACAAGTTGATGGAATAGACATTAAAGAGCTGCCCCTCAGCAATGACTTCTGGAAAATGTTCTTCTCCAGATGGTCCTTGGAAGACAATAAACTCCAGAACAAGCAATCTTTCATGTCAGCTCTTATAGAAGACGTCAAGGCTGTCTGTTTTTTGAAATCAATAAAGAACATAATTCTCAGATTCTAATGCTCAATATCTCTCACCACCACCCCCTCCAACCCCCCCTTCTCCCTCTCATACACACATACCATCAAATTCTCTCAATGAACATAAGCTATCACAAAATTTATCCCATAAAAGATAGGATTCAGTAAGTCAGAAGAATAAGGAGAAATTAAACAAAACCTCATTTAGATTTAAGTGAAAGTGTCTGGTTTTGATATGGGCAGGAGAGAATAAATTACAATGTTGCTTCTAAGTTTAAGTTAAATGTGAAATTAAAAGTTTGGTATATATGGGCAAGACAAATATATCTAAAGAAATAATATTCTCTTGAAACCCATAAACAAAAGCTTTGCTACATAAATAAGGGTAGTAGAAATTTTTTCAACTAAGCGGGCTATATAATATCATAGACGTAGAATTTAGATATGAATAGAAATTGTGATATTTTATTCCAATGTTCACATAGAGATAGAATCTCTAATAAATAAGAAAATTCAACTTTTAATCTTCATTTTATGTATGAGACCCACAGAGAAAATTCACTGTTGAGTGGTGCTTTAAGGAAGTTATACTCTAATATTTGAGTCAAAAAAGACATATATAGAGTATGTGCACACACATTCAGACATAATAGAATATGCAATACACAAAATGTATGTTCTTGGGTTTCATTGAAGAGATATCTTGGGGGATTACCTTGGTATTCACAAAAAATTGCTCAAAATATTCTTACTATATAATTCTCAGGTGTTGGCATGCAGTTAAGCTCCAAACAGGGATAGAACACAAAAAGGTAGGTCCCTGCTTTCTTAAGGGCCTCAGCTTAAAAGAGGGGAAGAGGCAGATAAATGAGTGTTTGCCATTTATTTGCAGTGAGTGGGATAAAGAAGGGACATATGTGCTGTGAGAACACAGATCTTGTGCAGTTTAGAGACTATCTGGAAAGAAACATTGATATATTGTGGAATAAATGGAGCAGAGGATTGATAGTAGACATATGGTTAGGGAAATGACATTAAATTACTCTCAGAAATCAGAAGAGAGAAATATTGGGGCAAATTTATGAAGTCTTTGTGAACCTAAATCCAGAACATGTAAATTATTTGAAGAGTCCAAGTATTTAATTTGAAGCTTGTGTGTAGTGGACAGACATGTCCAAACGAATATGTGGATGGCATAATTTAACAAAATAACCTCTTGTTTTGAGTAAATAAAGACTGAAAATTTGGATAAAAATGAATGACTCTAAGAGTTTAGTTGTAGAGAAAATAAGAAAAAAACATGAAATATTTCTGGGGAGTAAATGACTGAAAAATTCATGGAAAATAATTTGCGCTGATCAGTAATTCCAGATGAGTCATATAGAAAGTCTGCCTTTGAGTCTTTAGAGGAGTAGTTCCAGAGCAGATGGAAAGTGAGTGCCTGTGTGTGTGGCGTGCTGTTGATAGATGCTATTCAAATGAGTGGGAGGAAATTTTTACCATTCAGACGGTTGATCACTGCAAAAGGCCTCAGAGTTTAGCCTCCTTGCATGCTAGTAAGTTAGTTTGCCGCAGTTTCATGAATGCTGGTGGAAAACACGAGACCTTTGGGTCAGAGACAAAAGCATTACTACTCACAGCAGAAGCTGTGGGCCAGGGAACTAGTGCTGATCGCCCGGGGGCCGTGGAGGGCGGGAGGATGCTTGTGCATGCACTGGCTGTGTCACCTGAGGGGATCCATGGTCAAAGAGCACTTCTTGAGCGAGCAACAAACATGGAAACGGGCCAGTCCCCCTCCTTGGCCCACTTAGATGCCTACGTGACAAGACAAACACTGCTTAGCCTCAAGGCAGATGAGCCTTGTGCTCAGGTGCACTCAGTGAGAATGTGCAGGGCACTGAGGCGCTGTCCGCTGGGCCGGGTTATGGCGCCTTGCTGTGTGGTCAAGCAAGCTCTGGCCTGATTGTGACTGTGTGGCTATTTCATGGTTTAAACCATAAGTCAGTGGTCTGTATCTATGGCCGTATCTACAATCAACACAGAAAATGTCCTTCAGCGATGAGAGAAGTCTCCTCATCCACGTAGTTGAAGGCCTTAAATAGAGAACTGCTGAGTTCAGCAGTCAGAGAAGACTTTCCATCTCTATTCTACACAGCCAGGGATTTCCTTACCACCTTCATCGAGTCAACTTGCAGCTTCTCCTGGGGAATTCAGTGTCACCATCAAGTTACCAACTTGTGCCCTGCCTCCCATAATTTGGACTTGCCAATCCCCACGGTCACCTGGGCCAACTCCTGTAATAAAGCTCTTAGTGTTTGCATATATATATGTCCTGTGGGTTCTGTTTCCCTGGAGAACTCTGTGTGGGAGCCTGCCACACAGTCTATTTTCCTGAGGATTACACATCGAAATAACCTACTAAGTTATTTCACAACCTGAATTTCATTTAGTTAACAGTCTCTTCATGTAAACTCATTAATTTAAAAGCCTTTCTGAGGAAGCTTCCAAAGGAGATGTGCTGGGTAGAGTTTGCAGCCACATGCTGAGTGGGCACACCCTAGAATAAAAAGTACCCTCTGTGCCATCACATTGCCTTCATCCCTCCCTTGGACAAATTCCATTCCCTGGTTCTTCTCCATCATGTGATACCCCAGGGTCATAGATGAGCTGGGATTTAAAATTATAGTGTGTTTATCCTTAGGGCGTGTTTGAGCTCTTATCCCGTTCCCCTGTGGGCTGACATCATACCTTCATTGAAGGTTTACTGTGCCCCAGGCATGGAATGAAGGCACTGTGTGAGGAGCCCGTCATGAAGTTGGTGGTCAATGGGGGAAAGACAGTGAAAAAATGTATAAAGTAACAAAGAAATGATTATACATTGTAGTAATTGCTCTAGAGAACAGACATTATGGGGGACATTTGGTAACGTTTAGGCTGTCAGAGAAGTGTCCATTTAGGCTGGGACCTGAAGGATGAGGAAAGTTCTTTCCATACAAAGAGCAGGATAAGTGTGTCTGGGCACAGCACAGATATATGCAATGACCTCGAGGAAGGGGCAGGGGTGTCATTTAAGGAGGTGGGGAAGCCTGGGTGGAGAATAGGCTTTGGAAGAAAATACCAAATTCAGCTTTGGAAATTCAAGTTTGATAAGCCTGTAAGACACTGGGTGGAGATCTGAAGTAGGTAGATGGATGATAAGCCTGTAGCTTAGAGGACAGGACAACCTATAAATGATATTTAAACCTAGGGGAATGGATGAGACCATGTAAAGAGAGTTAGTACAGGCAAAAGAAGGAGGCATGGCATTCCTGAGTCTGAGTAGAAGACAAGAAGCAAGTAAAGAAAAACAGCAGCCCATAGTGTCAGCTTCCATGACACAGCACCAGGAGAGGAAGGCACGAAGACAAGAGAATAAACTGAATTAGGAAAGTACCATGGTCAGCTGTGACAAATCCTAGTGCTAGATACAGCCGGATGCAAAAGAAAAACAAATCAGGAGCCTCAGATCATGATTAGTCCAATTCTCTACCTTTGAGTTCACCAAAATGAAAATACTTTTAGGATTTGTCAAACGGGGGGTCATGAATAACCAGTGCCTGCTGTATTTCAGTGGGATGGTGAGTATGGAGGACATATTGGAGGGGTGAACAGGTGGTCTGGGTGCGGAGAGGGCATGGTTATGCCTTTCTTTTGATGAACTGGTTTTAAGGCTACCAGAGAAGAGCTGATAGCTGGAAAAGACTGTTGTTTAAGAAAGAATCGGTGGACTAGCGGTCTGCATGGTTGTGGAGTACAGCTGAAGTGACCCTGTTGAACTAGAGAGTAGGAAGGACAGGAAGTGGGGTTCAGGGAAGGAGTGTTTAAAACACAGAGTTTGAAGACACTGAAGAGAAAGAGGGAGTACTGAGAACCCATTTGAGGTCATGGCCATTCATGTAAAGTAAAACCACCCTGGGAACGTACAGCAGGACCTCGTTTTATGCAAACTCAACACACGCAATTTCAGGTATGTGTGATTAGCATTCGAAAAAAATAAAAGAGTAAGAGAATTAAAATTAAAAAAAATTATTTCTATGATTAATTTTGCTTAATTATTGTTACTAGAGTTTATTTGCCTTAATTATGAAAAAATGAGTGATAGGTATGTTCATAAAATAAAGTTATTAAATAATAGGGTTCACTATTACGTGCTACTTTCAGCTTACGCGAAGGGTCTCGGAGTGTCCTGGTCGCGTAAAATGAGGTCCTCTGTACTTCTCATTAAAAAAAAAGAGAGTTCCCAGATGCAAACTTCATCCAAGTACAAAGGACTGTGTTTCGGGGAACCAGCAACTATTACGGCTGTAAAGCCTACACTACACATGATGCAGTATGATTTTATTTCAAGGTTGACTCTGATTAATTAAAGATGCATACTGTAAACACTAGACAACCTCTAAATTTTTATAAAGGAACATAAATTATAAGTCAATGTTGTAGATAAAAATGTCATCATAACAAATGATGAGTTAAACCAAGATAAGACCGAAAAAGAGAAAAGCAGAGATGAATAACAGTTTGAACAAACAGAAAATAGCTAGCCAGGTGGTAGATTTTAACTAAACTATATCATTAATTGCAGTAAATGTGAACAGTCTAATCATACCAATTAAAAGTCTGATATCATCAGCTTGTATTAAAAAGCAAGACCAAACTACATGCATCTACAAGAATCCCACCTAAAGTGTAAAGACAGGTTAAAAGTGAAAGGACAGGGAAAGACGGCCATGAAAACACTAACCAAAAGAAACCTGGAGTAGATATTTTAGCATCAAAAAAAGTAGACTTCCAAACAAAGAGTATTCCCTGGGATTAAAAAGGTTCTCCAAGAAGACACAAAATGTACATCCATTTGCCTCCACGTCAAGATGTAAAACATGACCCTTAGTCATGAAGCCTGGAGCCTCCCCCCCCACCCCCATGGCACAGTCTTGATCACAGCTCATCTTTCTTCTTGTAGGAACTTCTCTCCTGGCTTTTGTGACCATCATTCCTTTGCTTTTCTTTATAACGCTATGATCTAGCTGTATTAGTCAGGGTTCTCTAGGGACACTGAACTGACAAGCAATAGCTGTAAAAAGTAAGAGATCTTATGAAAATGTCTCATGCGACCGTGGGGATGCACAAGTCCAAATCCTGTAGGGCAGGCTGCAAGCCAGGAACTCCAATGAAGGTCCTCAATGAGTTCCCCAGGAAACGCTGTCTGTCTGAAGTAGAGGTGGGGATTCTCTAC
The DNA here is from genome assembly GCA_029593785.1 of Cabassous unicinctus. Lineage (NCBI taxonomy): Eukaryota > Metazoa > Chordata > Mammalia > Cingulata > Chlamyphoridae > Cabassous > Cabassous unicinctus. The sequence goes on from JAQZBX010009881.1 coordinate 38,390, forward strand.
TCTGAAAGCTGAAATCACTTCTCCTTTTAAGGCTTTCAACTGATTGGACGAGACGTCTCTAGTTGCTGAAGGAGATTTCCTCAGTTGATTGTAGATGTCATCAGTCATAGATGTAGTCAACTCACTGATGATTTGCCCTCACAGTACAATTTGACCAGTGCTTGCTTGACCAAACAACTGGGCACCTTTACCTGGCCAAATTTACATGTATGTCTAACTGCCACACTATCTATGTATTCTAAAAATATTTAAATTTAGTTATGCCTGTTTCTTACGTTTATATAAACAGAATAATACTGTATCTCTTATTTTGTGCTTTCATTATTTCACAAATATTATGATTTTATGATTCATCTATGTTGTTATGGATAAGCCTAGATTATTCATGTCTGTTTCTAGACTATTGCACTGAATTAAAATACCACAAATTATATACCCATTTTAATATGCATTTGTTTGTATTGTATTGTTTTAAATTTGGGTTTTTATAAATTACACACATATATATTCTTAGAGAGATAGATGCATTTTTCCTTAACCAGATACATCTAACCATATAGCCAACCAGATATTTTCCGGTCCACATATGCATTTGCTTCTCTAAGATGTACATAGGAGAAGAATTGTAAGTTGATGGATCTTCATTTTACTGCTTGACGCCAAATAGTCTCCCAAACAGGCTGTATTTTTCTTGCAAATCAGTCCTGCAAAAGCCATTCTTGAGCCTCCTTGGAGTCCCAGTTCACCGAGCCCTTTGCTTTCTCCCCACCCATGAGTCGTCGTCTTCCTTCAGTCCACTCAGATACCGTAAGTGAGCATTTCAACAACACTTCAGGAAACACCCTAACTCTTTGCTCTGTGCTTTTCTCACCAGCCATAGAGGAGTCCCACCATCTCCTTTCTCCATGCCTGCTGCCAAGCAGTTGAGCATAGTCGGCAAAGTCACAAAACAAAGCTTGACTTCCTGAGAAACCATGTCACCCACATCAAGGAGGGCCTCAGCGTTGCCCAGCAGCTCTATTTACATTTAGCTGGCTGACTTGCTTTCATAAAGCTCTGTTTCCTGCCCAGACTTTTCTGTGAGCTTCCGACCTCTGCATCTAATTGCCTTCTTGACATGCTTACTTGACTACCCCGAAGAAATTAAAACTGGACCTGCCCCCTCCAAGCACAGGAGCCCCTCACGCGTGGGTCTCTTCCAGTACTTTCTCTCTTGTTGCCTGCAAGCCTGTTGCCAGGCACAGGAGTCGGGGGCTGCCCGTGTCACGTCCCTCCGCCTCCTCCCCTGCACTGACCAGCCCCAGCCCACCTGGCCCCGTGCCCTGAGCGGCGCTGGCTGGACTGCTGCTTGTGCACCCCCCTGTGTGCCCCGTCGCTCACCTTCACTCGCTGCCGTGTCTGGACAACCTTGAAAATCCAGGGCCTAACGAAGAGATGAGTCATGAATCTTCAGTCTGTTTATCAGAGTTTCAAAGATGGAGTCTAGTAACTTGCTCATTTAACTAATATTTACTGAGCTGCATGCTATGCAGAAAGAGTCCCCAAGACGCCTATGGCCACATCTGAACCAAAGTCCCCTTAAACCGGGATTTTTTTCTCATCGCCTGAACCAGAATCTAAGAATTCATCCATGCCATCTCCTTCCTTCTCCTCTTAGCAACAAAGTGACCAGAGTCCTAGTGTTCTGAGCAATTCTCTGCCCCTATCCATCAGCAATTGTCTTTGCGTGACTTTTTTATGGTTTCAGAGAACGGGCAGTACCTTGCAGTGAAATTACTGATTGGTATGGTAGCTACGTTAGAACACAACTGGGTGGCGCCACATCCCTCAGCAGTGATTTCCTTTTTCTCTTTTGAATTTTCTGTTATGATTTGCAGGGGTGAACGTGGACTACCTTTTACATTTTGTTTTCTGGATGGTTTATCGGACTAACTTTAGTTTACGTAACTAATGATCAATTTGCTAAAAGAGTATCTTTCAATAATTGAGACACCATTCCTGAGAATTTTCAGCTGAAAGAATATCCACTATATATGTCCCCAAAGCACTTAGTACATGTGCGAAAAGAAGGGTCCTACATACAAAGATAAAAAGAATCGGGTTCAGAGGAAGAGGTGTGGAGAGAGGGCAGAGCTTTCAGAATCCCAGGGGAGGGCTGGGAACTGCACTTAAAGGAACATCCACCAGAGGGCACTGGACCCAAGAAAAGTGAAGAGGAGTCCAAAACTGGGTACATTTAAACATTTAGGGAAAATTAAGCTTATTCATTATCAAGGTGATGACATACCTATTTTAATGGCTAGAAATTGCCAAAATTAATGCCTATTTGTTTTTTTAAAACGCCTGTATAGGGGTCACTGAATACAGAATATAATTCTGAATTTAGAGAGAAAAGTATGCTTACATTTTTGATGTAAAGAGTTATTTTTATATACACTAAATCTTATAAAAAGGAGGAAAAACACATAGGCTAAGATTTCCCCAGGGAGAGTTGGACGCATGTGTTGATGGAGGCTTTGAAATGTTGTTTTCCCACTTTTGAATTACCTAAATATAAATGCGGAAAGAAACAAAGAAATGCACAAACCTAAATAAAGCGGCCCAGGTGTACCTGGCAATCAGTGTGAAAATAACTCGGCAAGAGCCCTCGAACCTTTGTCCCTGTTATTTTATCCGGCTCTCAGCGGGTGAGCAGCAGACTGCTGCTCAGCAGGTATAAAAGGAGAAATTACGAGAGCTGTTGAAGGCGCACTTCATTTTCCCCGTGGCTTGGCACAAAGTTATTATTTAATATTTATCACTGGTGTTTCTGTAATTGTCAAATGCTGTGGAAAAGCCCAGCGTTCAGTGACCCTGCCGCCCCCGCTGTGGGCTGGCCCCGCGCTGGCTGAGAACACGGACCAACGGGGAAGCCACGTGTGCTCCGCATGCAGGCGTGTTTGTACCTGCGAGGAGTCCATTTCCAAACCGTCTTCAGCGGTGAAGGCCGATGCAAAACGTGGAAACTGGACGAGACAGACGCACACGAGCAGACAGGAGGCGCGGGTATCCGAGCGAAAATGGCGTGCCGTTCTGATGCAAAAGTCAGAGGAAAGGTGCTAGGGATATTCTAAATTAGCAAATGTTTTCTTTTTGAAATTAATGTTAGTCATTGTAAAAGATTTGGGGCATAGAGACAAGGCAGAAGAGGAAAATGAAGACCACAATTTCAACACTCACAGATGATCCTGTTAAAACGTGTACTTTATTCTTCTACTCTTCTAGAGTTATATTTTTAAAATTTCTTCTGAGCTCTTAGATTTATATTTTTTTATTTCACCTTTAGTTCTCTAATAATACAGATAATATTTTTCATAGCAGGCAGGCACCAATTTATTACAAAACAAACAAACAAAACAAACGCTTCTCTGCAAGCTTCACACGGTAAATAAAGGTGGACGAGTGGTTTAGAGGTTCCCTCTTCCACGGGGCTGTGTGGTGCCCAGGAAGGGGCTGGCGTGAAGTCACACAGACAAGGGCTTGGAAGCTGCTTCACTGTTCACCAGCTCCGTCCCCTGCTACAAGGTATTGAGCCTTCCTAATGCTCCTTTTTTTCCAGCTAGGAGATGAATGACTCCATACCACAGTTTAAAGTGTATTAAAAAATAGCATATGTTCAGTACAGTGATAATATGGTGCAGAAAATGGTGGCTATTTTTCCTGAATCCAAATGTTCTGTTTCTTCCTTTGGAGAATACAAGTTAAAATTTAGACTCGATCTGAAAACAAAGCAAAACAAAACAGAAACACGTCTTTCAGTACATGCAATCTCTGTCATAATTAGCCTTCTCTGGGTAGGGAGGGTCTTGGTGAATTTGAGGTTATAACCTGCCAGGATGGCACATGATGGAGAAAAAGACAGTTTGTACTTATCCTTGTATGTCAGTTCCTTGTTTTAGTGGCCGCCTCAGCTGCATTTCACCTGCAATATGTTCCATTTCGCATGGATCCTGTTAAAGACCTTCAAGCTAGATGAGTCCATGAAAATGTCCTGGACTCTGTGAACTTTGGCCTTGGAAGGGCGTGTGCTTCCACTCTTCCCTGGGACCGTGAAGTGGACGCAAGCGGAAGAGACGCCCCAGGCTGTGCGAGCAAACACCGCGCAAAGGCAGGCTGAGGCTGTGCGAGGTGCAGCCCCAGGGGCTTGAGCAAGAGCAGGAGGCTCTGCCAGTCCCCGAGGCCCACGTGCTCCTGGTGGCTCTCGACGTGGCCTGGGAGACCGCGGAGGCTGAGTGCCTTCCACGTGGATCTTTGAAAATGTCTCAGTTGGATTTTGTTCGAGATGGAGCCTCTGTAACATCCGTCTGAGGAGTCCTTAAAAACGCTCAGCAAGTTGATGGTGTTTGAGAAGTCAACGTGGACAAAACGTGGCTCTCTCGGGTGCCAGTGAAGCAAAATGTTCACTGCAGGAGGAGAAGCAGTCAGGGAGCTGGGAGGAGGGGGCGGCACGTTTAGGCGTCTCTGAGCAATGAGATGCTGGGCCCTGGGGCATCTCCAATGTCCTGTCAGCCCGTGCACGTCGGTATTCATTCTCCTTTGATTAATTCATTTTTGCTCTTTCATTCATTTTAGGAATTTAAGAAATGACACCATGTCCTTGCAATTAAAAAGAAAGCCTTTTCTTCCCGTTTTTGTCTTACAGTGGAAAGGGGCACACCCGAGTCAGTGGGGACTAGCAGGCGGGTTGACTGGGAGGGGGCAGGCGCCCCGGGCTGAGAAACGCGCCCGTAGGCACTTACTAGCATTTTCCCCAGCGTGTGCTTAGGCGCTTAATCACTGGAACCTGAGAGTTCTCTTACCCGCGAGCAAGGCAGGAGAGCACGCCACCTTCTGAGATGCGCTGGTATGTGCCATCCTATGGTCAGGAAGGTGAATTAAACTTCTTCCCTAGCTAGTGACCAGGTGAGTTTTAAAGCTCGTGTAGTAGTAGCGTCAAAGAGAAATATCTTGTCTAATACCCAGAGAAAAGTGAGACTGAAAGAAGGAAACTGCTAGGCACCAGTGGAAACAAATTCCTCTCTACAATCAGTAAGTTGATTATATTAATAAAATCTCTATTTTTTAATAACTTTTTAAAAAGATTTATTTTATTTATTTCCCCCCCCCCCTCTTTTTTTGCGCTCACTGTGCCTGTTCGTTGTGTGCTCATCTTTCTTTCTTTCTTTTTTTAGGAAGCACTGGGAACAGAACCCGGGACCTCCCATGTGGGAGGCAGGTACCTAATCGCTTGAGCCACCTCTGCTCCCTCCTTTGTTGAATCTCTCATTATGTTTGCCTCCTTGTGTCTCTTGTGGTGTCATCTTGTTGCATCAGTTCACTGTCTAACTCATCTTCTTTAGGAGGAACCAGGAACCGAACCTGGGACCTCCCATGTGGTAGGTGGGAGCTCAATCGTTTGAGCCACATCCACTTCCCTAAAACCTCTATTTTTGAAGGGACAAATTAGATGTCTTATCTCGGAGTTGTAAGCACAAGAATAAATGAGAGAAAAATAGCGATAACAACTAAAGAATGGGATAAAAATAATTAACATTTAATTTTCAGCCTCCTGCAAACCTAAGAAATACAGAAAGACATGTTTAATGAGCACTGCATTGAAGTAGTTTAGAGAATGCTGGAGGGATGCTTTAATCATGATCTAAGCCTGGGCTTTAAATGGTTTGAAATATTTTTCTATTAACAGGTAGATCCTATGATTAGGATATTAACAAAAGAAGCAGATGTATTTTTTGGAGTGAGCTTTCAAGACCTTTGCCTAAGGATTCCCAGTTTCCCAGGTGATGCGACCTCTCTTGGCCGCCGAGTCAGTTTCCGGGGGCCGCCCGAGCAAAGCAGCCCACCCCGGGCTTCTTCAAGCAACAGCACATGATTCTCCCACGGTGTCAGAGGCCGGATCTGAAAGCAAGGGCAGGCAGGGCGCGCTCGCTCCGGGCCCCAGGGGAAGCGTTCCGGCGTCCGGGGCTGGCCGGCCGGCCTTGCTGTTCCCTGCCAGCAGCCGCTTGGCTCTGGCACTGCCGCGTCATCCCATGGCCTTCCTGCCGGGTGCCCTCTCGTCTTCTGCGCATCCTAACTTATTACCTCCACCAAGAGCCTGTCTCCAGTAAGGCTGCAGTCTGAGATTTGGGGGGGGCGCTTGAACTTCTGGGGCTCGCTGTTAACCCAGGCCTCGAGTAATCCCGCCCTACTGTTCCACCTCTTCTTTTGCCCAGTGGGATCAGTGAGGGCCCTTCCGACCTGCAAAGCCTGACCCAGCCCTGACCACGTCCCCTCTGCTGCCCTGCGCCTCGGACAGCACGGGGTGTGCCAGCCGTGAGCTCGGGGGCGGACACAGGCATTTACTCAAAGACGGTGGCAATGGCGACGGCCCATGTTGACCTCAGCAAAACCCCTGCCCACCCCACCCTGTTTCCCAAGTTCTGACAAAAATTCCTCAAGCACAAAGCTAACACTGGCACAGAATCACAGAAACATTTGTTACGGTTACGACAAAGAGTCGATTTTTCAAGGAATCGGCATGGCTGGTTTTGTTTTAGAATAACAGTTGTCCTCAGGAAGGAATGCAAGCGCCGCGACCACGGTTTTACTACGAAGTAAAGCAGGCAGCAGGACACCTGCTGGACGCGGATGCCCTCACCCCCACCCAGCCCCAGCTGCCTCGGAGTGGTCAGAAACACGCAGATTTGCGTCGGCACACGGTGGACAGTAGGTTTGTGGCTGAAGGACAAGGCCAGGCTCCTGGGAAGCAGGCGCAGCCCCTCCCTGCTCACCTGGGACAGCTTCCTTGAGGCTGGCCCCGCCCCTCAGGCTGCGGAGGCACAGGTGACCAGGTGTGCC
>JAQZBX010009882.1:0-45264 GCA_029593785.1 Cabassous unicinctus
TGTTTGTTTTTTAAATTCACCTGATGTTTCCATAATGAATAAGATATAGGATTAATACTGCATTTATTCTCAAAAAGTTACATTTCAAAATAGTGGAGAAAACACCACTATAAAATTTAGAGACAGATGGAAAACGTCTTTGCAGAAAATCAGACCTCTTCTCTTGACTCTAAAATACCATTACTCAACATTAACACAAATAATATTCTAACTAGAACAAAGTCACTTGAACCAAAATATCTCAATTGTATATAATGTGTATACAATTCTGAACACATGGAACTCTATCCCTGAGTAAAAACAGAAAACAATTAAAGAGTCTCTAGAAAATAATTTCTTCCATCCTCCTCATTTTACAAATAAGGAAACTGTAGCCCAGAGAGGTTAACCTTTATCTGCTTTCATTGGGAACTATAGTCATAGAGATGTGCACAAATATCAATTAACTTATAACCTAATTTAAAGATACTTAAAACAAACGACATTATTTTTCATATGATTAAGACTCTGAGAAGACCAAGATACTATAATTTCTTTCCACAGAAATATTTTTGAAAACCAATTAAATAGTAAGTCATGCTATTTACTAAAATAACAAAACAAAATATAACAATCCATATTACACTGTGTTACAATAGACACAGCCATTTCTAAAATTATTTTCCTAACCTACAAAGAGTAAACATTCTAAATTATTAGTAAAGATAGCACTCCTGTGAAATTACTTTTATAAAAGAAAAATATATCATTGAATAATTAATGGAGAGAAAGCCTAAAATACATTAAGTGGAAGTTCAAATATTTATTGTTCCTTCTCTCCCATACTTTGTTTCAATATGTTAAAAAAAATTAAACAAAGTTTCTGAAAGAAAGAATGAAATTAGGTTCATTATGAACTGACTTTGTTGTAAGACTTTCCTCAAAACAGTGAAAGTATTAAGACTAAGACATAAAACACTACAAGCAAAGATAATTAGGATGCTCCTGTTGAATTACAAGCTAATTTGCTATTTCAAGAGTATGGCTCTAAAAGCTTATATAATAATGGTTTGGTTATTTGAAAATATTTTAAAACAAATTGATTCTTTTAATTTTCATTAAAAGTGAAGTCTTTATAAAAGCATTCTAGTTTAATTTGCTTTTAGAATAAAATAATTTCCAAGTAATTTAAGGAGTGCATCCATCTGTTCATTATTTAATTTGGTACCAACTTCAAATTAGATTACCTTAAAATAAAATTCAGAGCCAGGAAGAGCAGCACTAAATTTAACTGACTTCAGTATGACTTAAATGATGCTTCCCAGTTATTTTTTAATCTCTCTATTGGGTTTTTCAGTCTAGGGCAGGTACACAAGAAACTTACAGTCTATGTAGTACTCCTAGTCAGTTTCACTCTGCAGATGGCACAGTGGAGAAATACCTTCTGTACAGGACCATGTACAATTTCTTCTGCAGCTGTCAGCACCTAGGGGAAAGTGCGCTGTTAAACAGTTGCTGCGTTCCACCTCAGAAGTGGCTGCAATTCGGTGGTGGGTGAAGTGACTCCTGTACGTATATACAGGGATGAAAAGTACTATAGAAAATGAAAATATTTAAGAACAAATGTGGCTGTCTGAAAACTGTGCCACAGCAGAACAGAATACATCATTCGGTCACAATAGCCCTACATAGATAGGCTACCATTCATTTAAAGTTCAAATATTAATAATGATTGAAGGAAAAAGTAGAAATACAATTATTCAATTCACAACGTAACTATAAATGATAATGTGAAAACATATTAAAAATAAAGCCCAAACATGTATAGGTAAATATATACAATAAGATTCTTCACCCTCCTCAGCTAATTTAATACTTTTGTTTTAAATGACAGTTCAAGGGTGAAAAAAACAAAATAGATAAAAAATCAGATTTGAGGTATAAGTAACAAGAAAATAAAATTAAATATAAGAAAAAACATTCTGAAATTAATTACTTTATATTTAACAAAACAATTTTATGAAATAACTAATTCTCAACAACTGGCAATGGTTAAATGGTTTTTCATATAATAGAGCTTTAAAAGTGAGCCCATATAAATTGACAACTTTTCTTCTCCAAAGTAAAATCGAGGTAGAATCTAAATTTATTCCTCATCCTTAGACCATAAAAACAATGGTTTAGCCAAGTGTATAATAACTTTAGTTCACTAATACAGAGAATTATCTCATCCTGCTTCTTCTACTATACCACCACCTTTTCTCTGATTTATCTCTGACAGAATCAGAAGATCAAATTCAAAAAGTATCCTCTAAGAATTATTCTGAATCACTAGGCTTGAAGGTGCTGTGTTTTAATCTCCTATGACTAGGCACAACTACCATGTTTATACCACTCTGAACAGGTAACTATTTTCATTTTAAAACATTCACATTTAGGTTACTGAAACAGATTGAGGAAGCTTTTTGCCAAAGTTCCAACAAACTTGACCATTAAAAAGTATCCTATAAGTCAAATAAATCTTTTGAATCTCATTTGCTTTAACAGAAAAAAAAATTTTGGCATATGCGCAGTAGAGTTGGAGATAGCTGACAATTTCCTTTCACCTTTCTTAAACTATTTCTGGAATAAGACATACTATAATAAATATTATTTCCTTTAAATGATAAGAGGTGGTAGAGGAAAAAGGAAGTACAGAGTTTCCCACTCTTTATTAAAAGAAGACATAAATCAGGAATTCTCAATCTGTGGTCCACATATGGGATTAAAGGAATCTAGGAATATTCTTCAAAATTGCATACTAAAATGAATTTATATTATATGGGCCCATACATACATACATTTTTTTCTGTAAATGAGCCATAAGCTTTTGTCAGTTCTCAAAAAGCTCTGTGACTCCACCATCACTCCCAGCAAAAAAGTTTAAGAACTACTGATAAACGATGTCTAAGATATCGAATTGAGTAGCAAAGGTATCATTTTAAATTAACAGTGTAAAACTGAGCAGTTGTTTCTTCTTATGTAAAACGAGGAACAACTACTTTGAGAGGTTCCCTGAAACACTAAATGAAATAGCTCATATAAAACACATAGTACAATATCTGGCCGATTATTACAGTAATATTGATAATAATAGTTCAAAAGAGCTATTTCAAGCAACTGAAAGTTCTTTATAGGGTCTCATCTTTGATTACTGCTACATAACTTCAATATATATATATACATATTTTTTAATTTAGCCATAGCTTCTAAAAAGACATCAGTATCACATACTATATATTTCTGCATTATTTTAGATACAAAAAATGCTCAGTACAAGATTTGGAACCCTGCCACATACTTCTGGAGTCAGCATTTCTCAAAAAGCCACATTGGTCTTTACTCTATGCACTTTAAAAGAATTGGATTCAATTTAATTGTTTATATAAATTGATCCTAAATGATGGAATACAACATAATTTCATTTTATCAGTTTCTCCTGTCATTCACTCCATAACATACAAACAAAAAATAAAAATATGAAGAATCCAACAAAGGATCACATTTTCTGAAAAAGTGATACAAACAAAACATTTTTTAACAAAGCATTTTCCTTTCCTACTCCGTTCAGTTTAATTTTCTGTCAGTAAAGGATACAGTAAACATTCATATATGCACATCCTTTAATAAGAATCCTTGACTTACAGCATATATATTAACCTCACCTTTAAAATAAATTCATCATATTACAAACAATATTATAAAATAGTGTAATACAGTGCTCCTTTGGATTGTGGTAATATTTTAAATACTCAGAAAAGTGACAAGTGAACTCTCATCATATAGTAAGCATACTTAGTGAAGAAATAGAAGCTTTGCTGACATATATGAAACAGTATACAATGCCACTATATAGATGGATCTCAATCATTCAAATATAAACAATCATTTCAAGAATCTTCTCATGGTAGGAGTTTTATTTTAGGTATTAATACACTAAGAAAAGTTATAGCAGTAGAAACAAAGGCAATAGGCTTTAAGTAAGGACACAGAAGAGAGAAGCACAGTCTACTATTCAGAACACTGAAATTAAAAGGAAGTGAGGGGAATGTAGAGTGCAGGTGGACCAATAAGGAGAAGAACAGGCACAGGTCCAAATATGCTAAGGAATTTTGGAATGTTTTACTCCAAAGAGTGGCATTTAGATAACCATTTTACAAAAATCACTCTAGCAGCACTCTAGTTCATGCAGGACACCCTAGACGTGTGAATGATTCAACCGGAATGATGACAATGGGAGTATCCAGATAGGAGTAATAAAAGAGCTATATAAAATAAAATTCATGATGTTATGTGAAACTCTCTGTGTGGAATATTGAATCAAGCACTCCACAAATACATGTTCAATTACTAACCTCAGGTCCTGCAGGTGTGAATTCATTTGTTAAAAAGATTTTTAAAGATGTTAAGGATAAATTGAATTAGGGTGGACCTTAATCCAATATAACTGAAGTCCTTAAAAGCAGAGGAAATTCTGACATAGTCATTAAGTACAAGCCAAAGGAAGAGACAGAAGATAGACCATTATGTGATGGAGGCAAAGATGACTCTAAAAGCAAAGGAATGCCAAAGATTGCCAGTAAGCCACCTTGACTTCAGAAAAGGCATGATCCTGCAGACACCTTGATTTTGGACTTTGAGGCTACAATACTGTGAGACAATAAATTACTGGACTTTAAAGCCAACCAATCTGTGGTATTTTGACCTTGCAGCCCTGGCAAACTAGGCACACTGGAAGAGTAAGAGTGTGGGATAAGTCAAACATATTTCTAAAATTTGAGTCTGGAAACTAAGACTCTTTTATTCACTTAACAAAAAACTGAGTGCCTCCTACAGGTCTGGCAGCATTTTAGGCATTGGGTAAAGCACTGAACAAAGGAGCCAATGACCTGCCCTCTAGAAGATTTTATGTTAATGGAAAAGACAGACAAAAAATAAACTACTAAATATATAATATAACACATGGAATGATCAGTGTTTAAACCAAAAAATAAAGCAAATTATAAGGCACAGTAGTCAGAGGAAACCTCTCTGAGGAAGCAGCATTATTTGAAAAAAGAATGAAATGAAGAAGTGAGTCCACAGATTATCTGGGGTAAGAATACCAGAGACCTGAGACAGTAAAATGCATCAACAAATTAGCCAGGAGAGAGATCACATAGGGCATGGTAAGCCATAAAAGGACTTTGGATTTTTTTTAACTATTGTAGAAAGAAACTGCAGTCTTTTGACTGGGGAGTGATATAATCTGTTTAACCTTTTAAAAGGATCATTCCAGCTACTGTGACATAATGACTATAACCAGCAAGAAGGGAAGTACTTGCAAAACTAATAAAAATTTACATAATAGGATTTCAGGTGGGCCTTTTCCCACTGCTCAGGCATTGGCAAGTAGAACCCAAGACTGAGAAGAAAGAAGCATCAATCAAGTATTTCAATTTCAGAAGACAGCCTTAAATACACTAGAACCAACTAACTCTCCAGAATTACAATCCTCAATCATTATCCCAAGACTGCCCATCTTGAGGGAATCAATCATCAGAGTTTTGGATCGCTGACATAGTATAGTTGAATAGTGTTGTTGTTAAGTGACCAAATCAAGTGAGAGTTCATCCAAAAGACTGGAAAGAAGACTTGCATCTCATCTCCCAGTTGGATTTCTGCTTGTGTATTGGACTTGATTAATCCCATTTCTGCTACCCCTCCCTGTGCCTATTTGAAGAAAGGAAGAAAAGACTTGGAGTTGGAAGACAGGGTAGAGAGAGTTGGACACTATTTATAATAGCAAAGAGTCTCTTGCCTGTGAAAATAGCCCAGTTTGAACTTCCAGACCATGGAGACACCAGCAGCCAGAGACTGTGGGTGCACTGGAAGGGTAGAAACTCTAAGAGCTCAGAAAGGACAAATCAGAACTGGGCGATGTGACACTCCAAAAATCCACACACACACCCCTCAAAAAAGATGTACAAATAAGTAACTAGATTCAACTCCTTCCACATTCCAATTCCCTAGAAAATCTCAAGAAGCATTGAGTAGAAGGGGAGCAGTTGAGTTTTAAATTGGTTACGAGGTTAAAAGTTAAGTTAGTCAGAGTAAAGTGACTTTACTAGCAAAATGCCCACAAAGCTATGACATCTTCTTGATATGTGTAAACAAACAGGAAAAGTTGACTGGACCAATCATAAACAAAGGTAATATTAAGAAAAATAAAACATTCCATGTTTGTATTCCCACTTAATTTTGCATCTCAATTCACACTGTATGAAAAATGGTTACCACCAATGAATTAGTAAGTGATTTTGACTATCACTCTCTAAAAAACGTTCCATGAATATCAGGCTGAATGCCTGTATTATCACACTGTTAGTCTTAGGAACAACTAGCAATTACGTAACGTCATTTACTTTATGAGGAATTTCTCAGAATTTTCCCCTTGTATAAAAGTTATAGGAATATAATAACATTTGTAAATAATACTAGGTCTTATCACAAATATTAGGCAATTAAAATGACATAAGTATATATTTTGTACAATTTGTAGAGAATACTAGGTTATAAAGAAACTAAGAAATAAAATTCTCTAAATACATCAAACTTAGAACCTTACAGATCAAAAAGGCTCTGGAGAAGAAAAGAACAAAAATGAAAGAGAAAAAGAGTTACTAAGGTTTATTGTTTTAAATGAACACTTTTAGTTTCAATTACAGTAATGTGAAACACAATTTTGACTCATAACTTAGATCTTCCCCTAAGATGAATAATACTCTTTCCAGATATTTAATATTTAAATTATTATTTAAGGGGAATCCTCTAAAATCTCAGTTATTTCTTTTTAAATAAATTATGAAGTCAGTATTTTACATGATTAAATTATGCATGACCTTATCTCTGTTTAAATGTCACTTTTACAGGATAGAGGATCCTATAACAGTTATACACTGTTTATGTAATGCTCCCACTCATTTTACATTCACCCAATCATCTTAAATTATGACATGTATATTCAACACGTTTTATCAGCCATTCCTTCACAGAGATATAGAGATATAACATAATGAAAAGAAAGTCATGCAAGCCAAAATTACAAGACAATTTCTATATTTACACCTTTTTCTAGTGTAGTTTCTCATGGGATACAGTAAGAAATATCAATTATGAGCAAATTGACAAGTGTTAGAAAAAATCATACAAACTCAAGTCATCCAAAGTTACATGTTAATTCACCACTAGTTAATAATATCAACCAATATAACTTGAGAGACTCAATTTTTTGTTATCAAATAATTCTAAGATTTTCTAGCTTGGGTAATACTTAAAGAATGGTTATCACTTACAGCAAACCAGGAATCAATAACCTCACAGAGTAATTTGTACTCTCAAAATTATATTATGGCCATTTCCATGACTTACTTTAACATTTCTTAATATCATGTGAAAAGTGGCTGACGCTAATAAAAAGGTCAAGAAGTAAAAGCTTTAGGATATAGGAAAATAAAAATAAGCCCCCAAAATCTAAATGCCAATAGAACATAGAGAAGCAGCATACTAAGTATTACAAAGCCATCGATTTTAAGAAAATATAAAATATAATGGTAATTGTGTTAAAGACATTAATTAAACAGATAATTTAGTTTGAATTCAACAAATGGGGAATTTACTCTCACCCCTATCATTAATTAAAAATTCTACTGGCTAGTGTAACTCTGGAAATGTTACAGAACTGCCCATTTTAAAAATATATAGGAAAATTGTAAATTTTAATATCATTTCAATGGAAATAAAATTTCCCTTTTATTTTAATAAATTTTTATCTCATTTCATGGAGATAAAAATCAAGTAACAGCAATCTTTCCCCAGTTCATAGAAAAAAACAGATTAAGGCGGGAACTCAAAATATGAGGTTTTATCTATTTTAAAAATATTTTATGACTCCTACAAGTTGCCTATACTAAAATCTGCTATCAGATTTTGTAGAAAATTATATTAGTATAAAATGATCAGTATGACACACCATAGGAGCATAGTCTGAAACCAAATCCCATCTCTTCCTCTAATTTTAAAGACATACATACACACATACACATACATACCACACTTACATATATACATACACATATGTACATAAACTTAATCTCTTGTGCCTTCTTTTCCTTAAAGAATTACTATGTGACCTGACTCAGTTAATATATGGAAAGCACTTGGTTACTACTGTCTCTGGCTCATAGAAAATTCCATGTAAATATTAACTGCTATTACTATTATTACTACTGCTGCTATTACTAATGTTAAGTTTAATATATCAATATTCCCAGTGTCCTGAAGAATATATTGATTTCCAAATATTCTATTACCTGAATAGGCTGAATTAATTTGAGGACTACCACCACTGAAACAGAAAAAAGTATGGTATTTTGGAATATGCTTGGAATTTTTAGAGGAGGTAGAAGAAATGACAGCAAGAAATATCTTTTGTCACCATATCTTTGGAACTCAATGGATTTTAAAATCTATTTGCATGTCATATGAGATTTCTGAGTAGAGATAACAGAAATACATCCTACCCCAAACCTTCTTTATTCTTTAGCAGCATCAGCTGACACAGAAGAATAATTTCCTGCTTCACTGTGCTGACAGTACATCTCCTAGATTAGAATTTATTTCCTCAACAGAAAGGCAATAGGATTTATCTACACACAAGGATAGAAAAATTACACTAAATAGAAATGATTATTATAAAAGAAAAATCAAACTGGTATTGAATATTATTTTTAATTGGTGATACTCTGAAGTACAATTACATTTATTTTAAATTTCAAATATTTGGCCAGAACATCTATTTCTTATAGACATGTAACGGTTTTCTTTATTTATAATCTTTAAATCTTGCAAGCAAATATGATATTTCTATTATTCTTGAAAATTTCAAACAGCAAAGGAAAAACAAATCTGAATAAAATCAACTAAAATTTATTAGACTTCTGATTGTATTTAATTATCCCTGGTTATTCTAACATAGTATTCTAGTTGTCAGTAAATGCCAGTTCTTTAAAAAAAAAAAAAAAATTATTTGACGAATGATGGGAAGTGATAACTAAAAGTTTATATTTAAGTTCCATGTTACCAGAAAAATTATTCTTCATACAATAAATTATTTCTATATGTGTGTGTGCATGTCTGTATGTAGCATATTTATAAGCCATTAGGTTTTCCTCTAATCTAGCTATTTGAAAATCTATTGATTTGCCTATTTAAAGTGATTATGAAGACATCATGTTAGTTTAAGAAAATCTAAAAGTCATGCAGAAGTATTGTAGACATCTGGTCTATATTGCTAAAGAGGAAGTATCAAGACCTCAGTTTCTAGAAGCAAGTTCTCTGAATTCAAATCCCTTTACTACTTACTAGACATGTGATATGGGGCAAATTACTTAATCTGTTTCCTTATCTGTAAAATCAGGATATCTTTCTAATGGTGTTTTGAGGACTAAATGAAAATCTGCATTAGAGCACTTAGAACAAATCCAGCACATAGTAAAGCACTCCAAAAATCCTAGTATCATTATTTTTTATGTATAACAGATTGAGTACACACATTAAATTCCTTTCCCTTCTGAAACTTCACTAAATGACAGAAAAGTATAAAACCACAAAGACAAAGAGGTGGATAGTGGAGACAACAGCAAATATGAAATGTAACATGGTTTTAGAAAAATATATATCCAGGCTGTGGAATGGTGACTGATTTAACAAAGCAGAGGAACTAAGTGACAAAAAAAGAGAATAATAGGAGAAAGACAATTTGCTTAATGGAATCCCAGAAAAGCAGGGGTACCGGAATACTGAGAGATTCTCCAAGTCTATATAGGGAATATTTAAACACACTGGTTTCCTACCCAATTCCATATCCTCTCATCCACCCCTAGAACTGTTGGAACACAGTGTTGGATATCTTGAATCAGAGATGTTTTTCATTTAGAACAAGCAGGCACAACATAAAGAGGAGTGGAGGGACAAGGCTAAATTGGAGCTGAACTGGTTCCTAAATGCTGGCAGACAGATATCTACAATCTAGAAAGAAGATTTGGTAATTTTATTGGAAAAACTGTAAGACCCCAGAGAACAGACCTATAGATAATACAATCTGGAGTCTCTCCAGATTCTGGTTCATTGCTTGATCACTCTAATGAAGCCATATAGGCAACAAGTCTTGCCCCCGTATACACAGTTTCCAACCAAATATCCAGGAACTCATTAAGCCAAAGCTTTGAGAAAAGCCTCCAACATAAAAGACTAAACTCAAAATAAATAAATAGTAAAAGATCCTTAGAGGAAATATGACAATATGAATAGCAAAAGAAACCTTAAAAAAAGATTAACATCCTCAAAGACATAAAATACAGTAACTACAACCATTAAACAAGAACAATATGCTATGTAAAAACTGGAATAATCAGAGAGAGTAAAAACATTTAGGAAATAAAAATGATAGAATAAAACATTCAATAAATGAGAAAGTCTAGAAAATCTCCTAGAAAGCAGAATGAAAAAATAAAGAAATGAAGAGAAAAAAAAAAAAAAAGAGTAAAGAAAAGAAATTTACAGGACAAATCCAAATCAACATATGCCCTATGACCACAGAACAGAAATATTTCTGAGGGGAAATTATTTTCAACTGATAATTCTATACATAAGCTAATATTCAATCAAATGTAAAGATGGAATGATGATATCTTCAAATATTTCATATGAGGAAAACTGCTGAAAAATATACTTCTATAAACCAAAGGAGAAGATTTAAATAATAATAATAATAAGGAAAACATAAGATTCAGGAAATAGGGGATCTATCACTGGAGAATGACCAGGAAAGTCCCAAGATGTCTGCTATTCACTACCCTTAGGTAAGCAACCAAGCAATCTAGATCGTAGAACAGACTGTTCCAGAACAGTAGCTTCAATATAAGATAAAGTTGATACAGTATTTGAAACCATGTTTGAGAATTCAAATAATAATTGATATGAATAATGAGATCTTTTGAAATATTTAGAAAAAACAATGTTTTTGAAATATTTAGAAAAAACAAGGTAAATAAAAATGAAGCAATTACTAAATATAGAAAAAGGAAAATGTAGGAGAAAGGAAACAATCATAATACATTGTTTGACTCAAAAAGGAACAATATTTACATTGTAATAATGATGATTTAATGCAAACTTATAAGTATGTTGAGAGATTGGGGTGATATATAGTAATCCCCAACTAATAAAACAGGAAGTAAATTGATAGGGAAAAAATTAATAAATCAAGAAAGAGCAGTTTAAACACATTATATAGAAATAAATATCATAAGAAATAGCTACAAGAGTACAAAGTAACTGCCTCTGGGGAACTGGGCTGTAGGGAGATTGGGGGCAATGGTAAGCATTTAAACAAGGGACTGCTTTATTTGGTTTTAAGTCTTTTAATAGAATTCTATTTTTTAACTCTGTACATATATTATTTAGGTTTCAAAATCAATTTAAGACAGTAAATCAAAATTTTGTACTTACAGTATAAAATAATGCATGATTAATGTAAATTTCTAAATTTTTACATAGTAATATTTCATTTTTCCAGCACCAGTAATGTTTCACATTAGAAAAACTGCCAGATAAATTGAAGTTTATACTTTCAAATGACAAACTCTCCTTTCCTCATCAATCATTAAAGAATTTTTTTTAAAAAATTTACCATATATATGCTTGTGGGATTAAGTATCATTTCTTAATCATTTGATGATTAAGTATCATTCCTGTGGATACCAACGATTATACTGGCATTAGAACTTTTTGAATATACAGAATATTCTGTACTACATTAAATGGTCCCATGCCATTTTTCAAAGCATATGGTTTTATTCCCATTGATGCTGCCTCTAGTACACCTACAACATATAAAGTTCTTGTTTTATACAGTAAGTGAGGTAGAGAGTCAAGCAATCTTGTTATAAGTGAATAGAACTTGACTACAATTCCTGTCCCTGAGACCACAATTAAGGGGAAGAGAAATAAGTTTTTACTACTCTATGTCAGAGCTGTACTGAGCACTTTTACATATCACTTCATTTAATCCTAACACTCCTGTAAGATAGGTATAATTAAGTCCACTTTACAAATTAGGAAAACAAGGCACAGAGAAATTAAATATCATGACACTAGGGTTACCCAGCTAGTTAGTGGCATCTTAGGTCCTGTCTAATATCTAAGACCTTTTCTACTAGGCTCACTCGAAAAGCCTGTTATCTCACTTTTAAGATAAGGATTCAATTGAGGATGAAAGACAGAAGCATAAATGAACTCGAAATAACAAAATAAATTATAAGTAGTAATATAAAGTTATTAATTATAATCAATAGATTCCAAGAACTTAGCTCATACAATAAATCACTGAAGTATAAATGTATGTGCTTTATGAGAGCTATTCTCACGTTTTCTATTTATATCCAAAAATTAAAATAGTTTTAGAGCTTAAAAAAAAAAAAACTTAATCCAGTCATTCACAAGTTTTATCCAGAACCAGTTTCTTCTAGCAGTCTTACAGGAACAGCTAGAATATAAACAGTTAAATCAGAGTTGCAATGGTTGAAGTGAGTGGGGTAAGGTCTCAGCACTCAGGCTACTTACACCACCTCCAAGGAGAAACTTTTGGAGACTCCAGAATACATTTTAAAAACTCTTGATACAATTCAATACAGAGATCAAAATACATATTCAAAGATGTGTTATTCACGATTTAGTTTACCAGCTTTCTGAATGTTTGATAAGTGATAAATATTTTACATACCTTACACCTAATTTCAGAGACTTCAAAATACCCACAAATATATTTGAATATGTGAAGCCTTTTTTATACTGGCCAAGAAGTACTAAATGGGAAAATAAATTAATTTAGGGCTTTGTAACCCAAGAAGCTAAGTACCCAAGGCAATTTTAAGGTGAAAACAAAAGAAACATAATTTTTAAAGGGAGAATTAAAAAAATAGAATGATCTGGTTTAATATGGATTCTCGTTAATAAAACTGATTAGAGTTTTTAAAATAGTTATGTGATGACTAAACTAACATAAAATGATAGCAAGCAATTACACTGTGCTAACCATGTGCCACAGTCCTAAGCACTTTACATATAAACTTCAATTTTCCCCATTTTACACATGAGAAAATGAAGGCACAAAGGGATAAATGGACTTGACAAGTTTATAAGTAACTGAGTTGAGATCTGAACCCAGGAGATTTGATTCCAAGGTCTGTAATCTTTACTGCATTATAAATCTATTGAGCATAATAATATCTTCGATTACTTGAAAAATACTTTAGGATCTTACAGGGCCCTAAAGTATATAATTACAAACTATTTTTATTACTGTATTACTGATATATGAAAGTATGTTCAAAATTAATAGGATGCTAGATACCAAGATATTTAACTCACAAATTTAAAATAAAAATTTTTCTTTCAAAAATTATGTATTAATAAAACAATATATAAGACTCATGTAAACTAAGTATTTCCATGCATAGTTTATCATATGTCTATTTTTCCCTGGAAATAGGAATATCACCTTTATAACTGATAATTTATAAAGTCAATACAATATAAGCAATATAACACATAGGAGCAAGATAAATATTATCTTTTAAAGAAATACAATTTGAAGAGCTATATATTTTACATATTTAAGACCATAATATATTTCATTGATTCTAAGACTCATTCTTTCACATTTTAAGCTCTCTGAAAGTAGGATATGCTTTAAAACCAATATGTTAAGAAACCACTGTGGTGGAAGAATTTTTTTTCTTTCTTAGTGGTACATAAAGTAATGATGCATCTTACAAAAATGATAACTCAGATTTGATGAAATATGGTAGCTAACACTTACATAGCACTTACAACGTGTCAGACACTATCTCAACCACTTTATCCGTACTATGAATTTAATCCTCACAACAACTCTGTGAGGTAGGTACTACCATTATTCCTATTTTACACATAAAAAAAAGGAACAGAGAGATTAAATAAATTGCTGAAGTTCATACAACTGGTAAGTGATAGAGTGGGGCTTCAAGTTATTATAAATATTAAGTATTATACATTACTGCCATTTCATTACAAATAATTTGTCCTTTTCTCTGAGACTTGCCACCCCTAATGTTATTTTCTTCTCTGAAACTGCAACTGCATCTAGCTGAAGCACTTTCTGTAAACAGGGCCTACTGTTTCTTTGGTCTTATAAGATTAAAGAGTAAAATTAAAAGTAGAGCTGTCAGATTGCCAGTGAATAAGTAGCATAAATGGGAAGTTTAGTCATCACTCATTCCTCAACTTCCTGCTCAGCTGCTTCTCACTCCCTCTCTTGTTATATTGGGTTATAAAGCCCCAATATACTATTAGTTCAGACAGATGATATTTAAGCATCGATTTGGCATACATGAGATGTATAATTCTTCCCTAAAAACAAAAGTTACGAAGTTTTCCACCACATAGACAACTTTAAATTCATTCCTAAAGAAAAATTATGCACAATAGGGACTAATTAATAAACGGTGTTGGAAGAATAAATGTTAATTTTTATTACAATTAACCTTACCAATAATTCCTACGTGAATATAAGTCATTCTTCTTTGGTAAATAAGGAGAGTCTCAAACTCTGGTAAATAAGGTAAAAAAATCAAGAACCAAGTGCTTATATAATTTTATAGCCACTTCTCAGCTTTGCAGTTGAAATAATACCATTTACTGAGTGCTTGGTCTGTATTTTGATAAAGTTTTTACAAATACCATTATAATTAATCCTCACTACAGCTCCTTGCAACAGATACTAAGATATCCATTTTTATACTGGGAAATTATAAAAGAGATCAAGCAACTTGTCTCCAAATCACAAAGTCGGCAAGTGACAGGACAGAAACTCAAACCCCGTCTGCCTTACTTCAAAGCCTTTGTTCTTCCATATACGAAGGGTGTGTCAGTTAAATGGATAAATTAGAACAAAAATGGCAATAACCAACCCTGTTATTATATAATATAAAAACAAAAAGATGTAATGAATATAATTTAAGTATTTCTTGATGAATCAGGGTCATCAATGAGAGAGCATCAGTAATTAAACTGTGTGGCAGAGGTAGGTGAAAGTGTAGTCAGTCAGTAAGAGTTAAAATTTAATAGGTATTGAAGTCAGTAGATTCCTGTAACTTTGTTAAAGAAGTCTATGTTGAGAATCCACTTTTGTCCTTAGCCTCTCTCTGTTTCAAAAAAAAAGAAAAATAGTTGTTAGACTTCATTCTCTACCTACACTCACTGTACCTAAACTATTGTGCTTTTGCAAGAGCAAAATGTTACCCTTATTGACAGCTAGGTAGCTATTTGCCTTCTCCTCTATTCCCAAAGCAGACAATGCAGAACTATGGAACTATCCTATAACTTAAGGTTTTAATATTTTATAGTGCTACTCTTGAGGTTTGTTACCAGCCCTTCCCACTCTCCAAAATTTCAGAGATACTCCATTTTCTGTCCCTTCATTGACTTCTTTCTGTTCTATTATATCTGTTTCTCTCCTAATGTATTCTTGCTTCTTCAGTACACTGATTTCTTCCTCTTGTTTTTGTACCTTTTGTCTTTCTTGTCTATTCAGTCTCTTAACTTCTAGGCTTCCCATGTGACATTGTATTTTTGGTCGTTTATACACCTCAATATTGAACGATAACTCTTCCTTATTTCAGACAAAAGGAGAGATCAATTCTAATAAAATTTTTTATCTCAGCTACTTTTGATTTATTATTATTTTAGATCTCAGAGAGTTTTATTATATCAGTTCATGAATTGGGGATATTCCAATCACCATAGGGAGAGAATTCTTGATCACAGCGACTTTTAATCATTATTCACCACTCAATTGTTCTTTCGTCACTGTACAAGGTAGTTTTGTTTTTGTTATCATTCTATATATGTTTGTCTATTTAGGAATTCTTAAATTAAGTCCTAAGGAATTTAAATCTCCAGAAAACTGAAACGTAGGTATGGACATTCATTTTTGTAAACTAGCCTTGAGCATATTGCCATAGCATGGACTAAATAATATTGTGTGGAACTGAACTGATTACATAATACAAGCAAATCATCAACAAGTGAGATTAGCAATCTTAAAACAAGAAACATGAGACAATTAAAAATAGGTAGAAATATGTTGTAGAGTAGAATAAAATTACATGAATTATCTGAATTCCATGAATGATGAAACATTCTTTCAGAGATGGAAAACATATCTTATCCTGAAGGCTATTAATGGAATTATTTATTATCACTACCTTCAGATTCCAAGTCTAATTCACCGTCATCAAAATAAGACTTACCACTAAAAGTAAACTATATGCAGAGCTCTGTATACATGTGATTTCTAGTCTGGCACCAATGGTTACAACAAAGTACTTTGAGAAAGTGATTTATTTTATTATTTTTAGTGCCTCATTTTTTATCTACAGGAATAGAACCTACTTCATAAAGTTGTTATACAGACTAAATAATGTAAACACAGCTTATAGAATATGGCATTGCAAAAAGTAAATGCTCAATAAATGTCACTTGTTATTGTTAGTATTATTTTATTATGGCTTCTCCCTTATCCTCTCTTATCTCACATCTCAGCTAATAAAGAAAATAATCCCATAATATAACCAATGTCATGAAAGTAAAAATTGTAATACTGAAAGTAAAATAACAGATACTGAGAAACAGGATCCACCATAGTACATATTTTTTTCTCACTTGGCATTTGGATTTCCTATTGACATTGGTAATTTCTCTCAATAATAAAAATTGTAGGAAAAAAACAAGTCATCATGTTAATAGAAATATAACTTACTAAGTTAGAAAAAGGCAAAGAGAAAAATCAATTTATAAACTTTGAAAATCAGCTACTGCTACTTTTGAAAAATATTTGTTAACAGGCCAATTCTAAGATAAACATTACATTTTTCTTTTCCCTCCCCTAAAGTTAAAACTAAGGATATATCTTCAATAGTACTAAGAAGTACCTTTCACAAAGGATGAGCTCAATAAATATCTGGAAAATGAAAAAAAAAGGGAATCAATTTCATTTCCTATAAAATACTTGCCTCAATTCAACTCACCTTTCCCAATAAGCTTCACAAAAAGATGATAGTTACAATTCAAAAACCAATAATTAAGAATATACTTTGGATTTAAATTTGATATAATAGTATTTAAAATAAATACGATATTCAATTTCAAGTATACTTTATGAAGAATATCTACAGAAAAGTTTAGTCTTGGCTTTTCTTATTTGTCTTATCTTTATATTTTCATGTTTTTTTTTTTTATTTAAATAGTCTGGTAGTGTTAGAGTAACCAAATCTGGAGAATTGAAGATCACTTCTATTTTGTATGTGGTTATTCTTCTATACCTGTCTGCTTTCCATTTTTCTGCTTCATTAACTTTCCATTATTTTAAATCTACGAAATCTAAAATAGCCTTCTCAAAATGCAGAGCATCTGATAACATTTTTATAGAATTTTTTTTCTTGACCAAGATGCTCTTTTAAAATTTTAATTTCCATTTGGTTATCAATGAAGTTGTATTCAGTAATGTATCTTACTGAGGAAAAACTAAGAATATTATGTCTATTTCTACATGTACTTGAAATATCTGAAGTTTCTTAATATTTACTGTGTGATACTTCTCAAGCCAACAGTAATATCGATAGGATTGCTACAAAGAAAACCAAGGAGAAAAATGGCAGTGAGAAGGGAGCTGCTGGGATTTTGGTAAAAGTTAGGCAGATAATATTGAGATAACAGGCAAGATTTAGGAAAAACAAAGAAATCCATGCTTAATTAAGGAATCCTGGAGCACTTACTGCCAGTGTTTGACACATATTGCTAATTACTGTTTACAATGTAATACTGCTATATCTTTTCTCAAAATTCCTTGCAGGCTGTAATTCAGGACTCCATTTTTTTATATCTATCACCAGTCACCAAAAAATAAATACTACCTTGAAATTCAAGTATTTGTGGATGAAGAATCTAAACCAACATGGAGACAGTGCTATAATATGTAAAGAACATGGACTCTGGAGTCAGACATACCAATCTTCTTTCAGTTAACAACTGCTTTGCTTTGGTCAGGTTACTTCATTTCTGAAATGGATATACAATATGTATTGATTTGCAGGGTAGCTGGGAAACATAAAATTTTGTAAAAAAAAATAAAAAATAATAATAATAAAAGGAACTAGCATAATTTTATGCCAGATAAGATAAGCTAGGTAACCAAACCAGCCTTCCTACCTGTAGCAACTAAATATGCTGGAAAAAATATTAAAAACACATTCTTCTATGCATCTGTAGCAGTCTGGTATTATTTATGAATTCAAAAATAGACATTGGATTATGTTTGTAAACTGGTCTGTTCTTCTGAGCATATTAGATTGCATTAAATTTAGAAGTTTCACTTTTCTTGATTAAATTATGATTTGGTTTTAGATTGGGCCACATCATTAGGATGTGGAGTCCCTGCCCCCTTGATGGGTGGGAACTCACAAAGGAAACACAGGTAGAGGAGAGAGTTGGAGTTTTGACGCTGGAGTCCCAGGAAGTAAATACACAAAGGAGGAGAACACAGAAACACATACACAGGAAGAGACACATGTCCGTAGACATGGCAGAGGTCCCAGGAAGAGAAAGAGTCTGATAGTCTACAGCTGACCCTGCAGAGAGACCAGAGCAGCTGAGCCTGGAAAGAATCGAGCCCCAGGGAGAGAGACAAAGCCTTATGCTTGCCTAAGCTGAGATGGGAAGGAGCTGGGACCATGGAGCCTTAGGAGGAAAAGGAAGGCTAAACCCTAGCAGAGACCAGCAGCCATCTTGCTCCAACACGTGGCAACAGACTTTGGTAAGGGAAGTAACTTACACTTCATGGCCTTGTGACTGTAAGCTTCTATCCCAAATAAATATCCTTTATAAAAGCCAACAGATTTCTGGTGCTTTGCTTCAGCACCCATTTGGCTGACTAATACAGCATCTGTTTGCAAGAAAGTAAGGAATACTGAAGTCAAGACTTAAATGAATTCAGGAACCCAGAGGGGTAAGCAAAGCACTAAAAGTGGCATATTCCTTGAAGATATTTGACGAAGCAAGGTAACCAGAGCTTCACTCTTTTTACCTCCCTGACTATAAAGATCAGAATTAAAAATCCAGAATGCATCTAAGGAGGGTGACCTAGTAGGAGAGGCCTTCATAATGCTTAGACCCCAACAAACCACACCATCATTGTAAGAGTAAAAAAATCCCAAAATACATGCTGGGAGAGCAGAGGGGAAAAAATCTCTAGGAATTCATAACCACAAGTCTGCTTTCAAACAAGTTTTATTCCTGAATTCATACCTGAATGGTTCAAGTGACCTCAAGCAAAGAATTTAATTTCAAGTTGTTCCAAAATGGGACTGACCACAGGCACCTGACAAAAGTAAATGCAAAGGCACTCTGAAAGAAACCACCTTCATCCCAAGTCACAAAAAAATTCCCTCAAATAAATTGCTAAGAAGCATGAACAACAACAAAATTCACCAAACAAGGAAAAAAGGTGGAATGAGTGAGAGCCATCAGTAATAACAGATAGCAGAATAATTGCAGTTTAAAATAATGTTTCAAGATATAAAAGATGCTTGAAAATATGACATAAGTACAGAAATATCTGAAAAAGAATTAAGACAACCTTCTAAAAATGAAAAATAATTGAAATTAAAGAGCTTAGCAAAATATCTTCATATAGGATATCATAATACATCTAATTCATTCCTTTCCTGTTTTACTTCCCAATACACAAAGATTTTGATTAAATGGGAGCAATAAATCTGAATTATTTAAAAGCTTGAATTATAGTTTACATTAGTATACATTTTATTAAGTTATATTTCTTTACAATATTACAATATTAACAAAGAGGAGTGGATGTTAAAATACGTGAATGTTAAGAATGTTTCCAATGTATTTTTTTAAACTATATTTTCCATGCAATTTTATTTGCTCTCTTTAATTTATCTAGAAGAGTGTATCAGAGAAAATAATTGGTTAAGTCTCAGATCTAAATATACTAATTTTCAAAAACTTCAAAATGGCATAATCAAAGATTAAACTTAACATTACTGATGGCAAATTATCATACCCAATTTCAACCACTGTGCACCCAAAAGCATATCCTATAGCAATTTCTAAATTTTCTAGTTGAAAAGAATCAATCCCAGATTGTGCTCCAAATTCTACCTTCTTCAACAGTAAATTATTTCTTAGGGTTGATCTTCACTTTCAGTATCATAAATGAAATAAAGCCCATCAAATTTTGAAGTTAAGGGTCTAGTGCTTTCACTAATTAATGACAACTCTGTACCTTCCAGTCTAGGTTCTTTACCTTAAAGAATTTATAAAATTAAATGTCAGAAGGGATTACAGGAAGAGACTGTTTTCTTACTCAAATAAAGACACAAATTATCTAAAATTCTAATTGAATAAAGTAGTCCTTCCTCAATTGCTGTTCTTATATCACTGAAAATCCTGTTTGTAATGGCAAAACTGCAGTTGTCAAGATGAACAACTCATCAAAATAAAGAAAAACAAAAATGGCTATCTGTTTATTATCTATATAATATACATACGTG
The DNA here is from genome assembly GCA_029593785.1 of Cabassous unicinctus. Lineage (NCBI taxonomy): Eukaryota > Metazoa > Chordata > Mammalia > Cingulata > Chlamyphoridae > Cabassous > Cabassous unicinctus. The sequence goes on from JAQZBX010009882.1 coordinate 20,733, forward strand.
TGTACATATATAAGTGAACGTATTTTAAAACCAGAAGGTACTTTGTTCCCAAAACAACAAAAGGCAAAACTACTCTTGTAGGTAAACCATCTTCCGAATCACCTCTTTCAATTGTTTAGGAACCACTGCTATGACACTATAATGTCTGAGGCAGAATCTTCCAGAAAATTTATATTATTTAGGCGCTTATCTAGAAAAATATTCTTCCTGGCTTGATCTTATTTCTTTTTCGTTCACCAATCATTGGTCCCCACCCCATCAGTGTTTGAGGAAAGTCTGGGTGAATCACAAAGTTTGTTCTCTCTCTTCCTTTCATTTTATCATCCCACACTTGCCTCAGAGACTGTCAGAGACAAGAGATCTCTTTTCATATCTCAACGAAGATGGCCACAAAAGGGCAAGGGGGCTCCAGAACCAGAAGGAAACTGTCTGTCATACACCACTGACTAGAACAAAGAAGCTGAAAGGGAGTTCACTAAAGGAAGATACCTCATATCAGATAACTGTGTAGTAGGAGACTCCCATAGTGTCCTTCAAACACAGAGAATGAGAAAGAATAGATCACACCTGTTCCAAATTTCAAGCCCTCATGGTCCACAGCCTGACTAGTGATGGGGTAGAGGAAGAGAGAGAGTTAAATCAGATATGAGAATCAAATTTCATATTATACCAAATTGAGGATTTTTCAAAATTTTTGATTGTGGGAAAATATACATAGCATAAAAATCTTATTAACCATTTTAAGTGGACAATACATTGACATTAAATTGACAATATTGTCTAAAATTCACTACTATCTATTTCCAGACAATCTTCATCATCCCAAACCAAAATGAATACTCACTTTAGTAATAACTCCCCATTCCCCTTTCCCTCTATTCCTGGCAACCACAATTCTGCTTTCTGTCTCTATGGCTTTGCTTATTCTAAGTATTTCATATAAGAGAAATCACATTTGCCTGCTTGTGTCTGGCTTATTTCACTTAATATGATGCTTTCAAGTTTCAACTATGTTGTAGTATGCACCAGTACTTCATTTCTTTTTATGGCTAATATTCCATTGTTTGGATATACCACTATTTGTTTACCCATTTATCTATTGATGGACATTTGAGTTGCTTCCACCTATTGGTTAATTTGAATAATGCTGAGATCATATTGGTGTACAAATATCTGTCTGAGTCCCTGCTTTCAATTCTTTGGGGGCATATACCTAGGAGTGAATTGCCAGGTCATTTGATAATTCTGTGTTTAACTTTCTGAGAAACTGCCCGATTGTTTTCTACAGCAGCTGCACCATTTTACATTCCCACCAACAATGTATGAAGGTTCCTATTTCTCCACATCCTTGTCAACACATCTTTATTTTTAGAATTTTTAAATACAGGCATCCTAAGTGGGTATGAAGTGGTATCTCACTGTGTTTTTAATGTGAATTTCCCTAATGGCTAATTTTGCTAAGTGCCTTTTCATGAGCTTTTTGGCCATTTGAATATCTTCTTTTGAAAAATGTCTATTCAAATCCTTGGTCAATTTTTAATTGGGTTGTTTGTCTTTTTGTTGTTGAGTTGAAGGAATTCTTTATATACTCTGGATATTAAGCCATTATCAGATACATGGTTTCCATATATTTTCTCCCATTCTGTAGGTTGTCTTTTCACTTTCTTGTTAATGTCTCTAATGCACAAAGTTTTTAAATTTGAAGAAATCCATTTTGTCTATTTTTTCTTTTGTTACTTATATTTTTGGATTAAAATCTAAAAGTCCAGAGTCTACTGCAAGATCCTAAAGACATTTCCCTAAGTTTTCTTGTAAGAGTTTTATAGTATTTATATCTATGATATTTAAGTTTTTGGTCCTTTTTGAACTAATTTTTGCTTATGGTGAGAGGTAGGGGGGTCCACATTAATTATTTTACATACGGATTTCCAGTGGTACCAACACCATTTCTTGAAGAGACTATTATTTCCACCTTGAATGGACTTGACAACCTTGTCAAAATCAACTGCCCATTTGCATGTGGATTTAAATTCAGACTCTCGATTCTTTTCCATTGGTCTATATGTCTATCTTTATGGCAGCATTGCACTGTTTTACTTACTGCAGCTTTGTTTTAAATTTTCAAGTCAGAAAGTGTGAGTCTTCCAACTTTGCTCTTCATCAAGATTGTTTTGACTATCCAGGGCCCCTTCCAATTCCATATGAATTTGAAGATCAGCTTTTTCATTTCTGAAAAAAAAAAAAAAGGCTGCCAGAATTTTAATAGAGATTGCATTGAATTTGTAGTTCACATTAGGCAGTCTTGACATCTTCACAATATTAAGTTTTCCAATCCATGAACTCAGAATGTCTTTCTACTTATTTAAGTCTTCTTTAATTTCCTTCAGCAATGTTTTGTAGTTTTCAGTGTATAAGTCTTTCAACTCCTTTGTTAAATTCATTCCTAAGTATTTTAATCTTTTAGATGCTATTGTAAATGGCATCAAGAAAACAGTTGTTTTCTTGATTAACTTTTCAGAACTGGTTTATAGAAACCCAACTGACTTCTGTGTATTTACCTTATATCCTGCAACTTTGCTGAATTTATTAGTGCTAGTAGCCTTTTTGTAATTACTTAGGATTTCCTACATATAGGATCATGTCATCTGCAAATAGGTATAATTTTACTTCTTTCCAATTAGGATGCCTTTTATTTTATCTTGCCTGAATGCTCTGGTGAAAATTCTAGTACAATGTTGAATAACAAGAGTGACACTGACATTTTGTCTTGCTCCTGATTTTAGGGGGAAAGCTTTCAGGCTTTCAACATTGAGTAAGATACTTGTTGCAGGTTTTTTGTAAATGCCATTTATCGTGTTGAGAACAGTTTATTACTAGTTTTCTGAGGGTTTTTTTTTAAACCATGAAAAGATGTTGGATTTTGTCAAATCCCTTTTCTATGTCAACTGAGATTATTTTTTTTCCCCTTCATTCTATAATTGTGTTGTATTAAATTGATTTTCTTATGTTGAACCATCCTTGCATTCCAGAATAAAACCCACTTGGTCATGATGTTTAATGTTGGATTCAGTTTGCCAGTATTTTGTTGAGGATTTCTGTATCTATAGTCACAGAGAATATTATTCTTTAGTTTTCTTTTCTTGTGTTGTCTTTATCTGGCTTTGTTATCAGGGTAATGCTGATAAATCACAGAATGATTTAAGAAGTAATGCCTCCTCTTCTATTTTTTCAGAGGAGTTTGAGAAGGACTAGTGTTAAATTTTTCTTTTAAGGTTTGGTAGAATTCAGCAGTGAAACCATCTGGTCCTGGACTTTTCTTTGTTGGGAGGTTTTGTTTTTTGTTTTGTAATTAGAGAAATTGTGAGTTTACAAAACACTCATGCATTCCCATACAACACCCCACCACCGAACACCTTGTATTATGTGGAACATTTGTTACAAATGATGAAAGAACATCAAATTATTACTATTAACTATAGTCCATAGTTTACATTAAGTGTATTTTCCCATAAACAATCCTATCATTAACATGTGATAGTATTGTACATTTGTTATAGCTCATGATAGAACATTCTCATCTTTGTACTATCAACCACAATCCATTGTTGGGAGGTTTTTTGTTACTAATTAATCATTTTACTTGTTATAGGCCTGTAGAAATTTTCTATTTCTTCTTGCTTCAGAGTAGATAATTTGCATAATTTTAGAATTTGCCTATTTCATCTAGGTTCTATAATTATATTCTATTTAATTTATATCAACTTTAATCTTTATTATTTCCTTCCTTCTACTAACTTTAGCTTGCTCTTCTTGTTCTAGTTTCATTGATTGTAAAATTAGATTATTGATTTGTGATCTTTTTAATATGAGCACTTATAGCTATAAATTCCCCTCTGAGCACTGCCTTCACTGCATCCCATAAATTGTGCTATGTTGTGCTTTTGTCTTCATTTATCCAAAGATATTTCCAAATGTCCCTTACGATTGGTTGCTTAATAGTGTGTTGTTTAATTTCCACATATTTGTAAATTTTCCTGCTATTGATTTCTAGATTTATACCTTTGTGGCTTTAAAAGATACTTCGTATGATTTCAATATTTTTAAATTTACTAAGATTTGATATGTGACCTAACATGTGGCTTATGCTGGGAAATGATCCATGTGCACTTGAGAAGGATGTATATTCTGCTGGTGTTGGCTGCAGTGTTCTATATATGTCCATTTGGTCTGACTGATTTGTAGTGCTGTTCAAGTCCTCTATTTTCCCATTGATGTTCTCCTTAGATTTTTTTTTTCTTATTTTTTTTAAAGAAATTATAAAATATTACCAAGATACAATTCTCTGATACCCTGATGGAGTACAGAGGAGAGTTGGTATTTAAACACCCTAACTTGGACAAAAACAGGAAGAACATAAAGAGGAAGAGTGATTCTAGGTACACTTCATGAATTAAAACAGACAAGAATTGGCAACAACTAAAGAGAGAAGAAAATGAGAATAAAGAAGAGAAAAGGTTGAAGATAACCAATTTTTCTAGTTTTGTTAACTAGACATTGGTGCCAATAAGTGAAACAGGAAACAAAAAGAGGCAGGTTTATACGTTAAGAAAATAAATACAGTTTTGATACTCTGAGTTCTTCATCTAATCGTTTATTCATACATGCAACAGAAATATATTGTGGGAAACCCTGTGCTAAGTTTTAGGGATACACTGTGAATAAGAGTGGTAGGGTTGGCATTATTATATACTAGCAGTCTACTGTGCTACACAAGATTTACAATTAAAACAAGCATGGGAAGTACAGGCTGTAACATGAGCACAAAGGAAGAGTTCCTTAAAAGGTTTAAATTTTCAGGAAAGACTTTCTACAAGATGTAATATAATCAATACTTCAATGATATACAGGAATTGTGTGTGTGCATGTTCAAAAAGAGGTTAAAATAGACAGATAACCAAATATTTTTCTTAAGAGAAGCAAGAGGCCAAATTATGTGAACCATGTTAAAGAATTTATACTTTAAGAGTAAAGTAGTTAACAGATATTAAGTAAGATTTAAGTGATCAGGTTTGTTTTAAAAACATAAAAAAAGTATTGAGAAAGTCAAGGGAGAAAGAATACCAAAAGAAGAGAGTGGTTATCAACATGGAACGTCTCAGAGAATTAAGAGGGGGATGCCTAAATGACTGAAAAGGTTAGTTCCGTGAATTTAGGGACTAAGAGGGATACCAAGGAACTCTGAGAGATCTGGATAACTTCAGTAGTAATAGACTGCTGAGAAAACAGAAACTCAGAATACAGATTATCCTCTCAAGAAATTTAATGGTAACGGAAAGGGCAGAAAGGCAGTAACCATAAAGAGAATATTGGAATTAAAAAAAAGATTTCATTTTCATTTGTATGTTAAGAAATAAAAACTGAATATATTTTTAAGATGAGAAGGATTTAAAAACATTTTAAAAATTCATAAGATACAAAAGAATGTGATAACTAATAAAAACAAGAGTTTGAAAATGGTAAAGGAAGACAGGATAAATGATAGCCTCAATAGACAGAGAATTCCCTCTCCAGAGATGAATGGTGAAATTACAAAGTTTGAGGTATAAAAGGAAATTGATGGAGATCCTTAAAGATGATCTAAGCAAACTGTGAAGCAAGTTTATTTAGAGAATGAAGTTGTTGGAGTGAGTTTCTGGGCTGACAGATGTAAAATTTGAAAAGTGGGAACAGGATAAGAGATAAGCAAAAAGATAACATCAACAGAGCTGGCTCAATTGAAATTATATGTTAGACTGGGTAGTAAAATGAATTGGCCCAATTTTAGCCTTTTCTTTAGGGATCTTAGCAACTCCAGAGCCTGAGAATATAAGGTGGGTGGTAATAAAAGCATGAGGTTGAGATATAGAAGATCTTGTATTTGCGTCTTAAATATGACAGTTCAAAAACACAAGGATTATACATTTTTAAAAGTCATCAGGGGGAGAGGATGTAGCTCAGTGGTTGAGCGCCCGTTTCCCATGTACGAGGGTCCCGGGTTCAAAACCTGACACCTCTTAAAAAAAAAAAAAAGAAAAAGCTCTTCAGGAATAGAAATGGATATCATATATTGTAAAAACTAAAGCAATGATGGTATGATTAGTGCAGAGTATAAAGCATTTATTGCTAGCTTGGAAACGCATTCATACTTAATATAAAATAATTTAAATAGTTTTTCCACACATACTTCTTGCTAACTAGGGCTAAAGTAAAATAACATCATAGAGCAAACAGCTTGAAAATGAAACCAAATGAATATATATAGGTTGTTGCCCCTGTAATCCAGAAAGCCACAACCACCAAAGTTAGTTTTCTTTTTTTATAGCAGTGGTTAAGCAAATTCTTCTATAGGATCATTTATATATTGTCAAGCTTTCAGATTTATTTTGTCTTATTCTGGCAGACTATTTCCAGAGATCAAATATCTTTCCTCAAAAGACATCAATAAAATGTATGATTAGAAAAGAAGTAAAAATTATTACATAATTATTCCATTAAAATATTATATTGGACCTAAAAAACCCAAATACTTTTTCTGTTTGTGTGGCAAATAACACAATATCTTTTAATAATCAAGTAAAAATTGAAAAAAAAAAACACATAAAATTAAAATATTAAGATTAAACATAATTGACAAAAGCAAAGTTCATCAAGTAGAAAAATTTTTCAAGTACAAAAATGAGGAAATTCAAAATTGACAGACATTAAAGTATCTCAAAATATTTCATAGGAAAAATTACCATTTGGACAATTTTTCAAGTTCGGTAATTTCAGTTTAACTCTTACAAGATAAATTTTTGATTTAGCACAATGTTTTAAGTGGTTCAGTGTTTATCCATTACTTATAATGTGCATGTATATATATACACCAGTTAACATAGTTTACATTTCCAGCAAATGTGTCCTCTAACGACAATGGATTTTATTTGATATAGTCCTATGAAGTGGTATTATTTAGAATGTTCTTAATCCTACTACTTCATATTTATTTATTCAAAAATCAATTCTCTCAGGTATATAAATATTTATGTTACTAAAATGGATGTATTGATACTGACATTCCTTAAAATATAGATTATTCCCTAGAGAATTTCTTATGAAATAAAATTAAACATGAATCCAACTTTCTTAATGCTTTATCTTTTGAAATTATAATTTGGGAGCTTAGTCTGATAAACTCTAATAACTAGAACAGACAAGTTTCTGCCACTTACCAGAAACAGTTTTAACACTGCATTCATAGCCAACAAAATCTTTAGGTTAATTTTATATTTGGCTCAGCATAGCAGAATGCATTTGCAACATTTACTTTTGTTTTTAATATTTGCTTTAGGTTTGATTTTTTCCTTTAAGACAAATATCTTGATCATAAGATCCTGTAGATATGGAATTTGACCGGGAGAGAGAGGGTAACGATGACTCTCAAGATTTTCAACCTAATAAACTTGAAAATATAAAACTGCAATTGAGGTGCAGAAGATGGTAGGAGAAGCAGTTTTGGAGTTTAGAGAGAAAGATCAGAATTTTTAAAATAATATTTAATTCTAACATAAATTTTAGACATATAGGTGGTATCAAGTAAGAAGCTGAATCATTAGTTTGGAGTTCAGGTGAAAGGACCAAGATGGATATAAACATTTGGTAGTCATCACAGAACAGATGGTTACTTAAAACCATGATACTAGATAGGATCACCAAGGGAGTAAGCATGGAGAGAAAAAAGAAGAGTGGTCCAAGAACTGAGCTTAGGAAAATGAGAGCAACCAGCAAAGGAAACTCTAAGGCTACAATCTGCAATCAGTGAAGTAGAGGTGTGTGCTGAAGGCAAATGAAATGTTTCAAAGAGGAAGGAGTGATCACCCTCTCTCAAATGCTGCTGAGTGGTGTATAAAGATGAAGACTGAGAATCAACCACTAAATTAGCATCATGGAAGTCAACAATGACCTACGAAAGAACAGTATCTTTGGAAAGATGGGGTCAAAATCCTAATTGGAATGGGTTCAAAGGAAAAATGGGAGAAGAGGCACTGGAGAAAGCACAAGTAAATGATTTTACTATAAATGACCTGGTACTTGGAACAGAAAGTAGGATCAAAAGAGACATGTTTTGTTTTGTTTTGTTTTTATAAACACTGAAGAAAGAACAGCTTATTGTAGTTTGAAATAAAATACCCCATAGAATGAGGCAAATTGACAGTGCAGGAAAAAGAAAAATATGCTGAAAGAAAATGTCTAAAGTAGGTAAGAGGGAATGGAATCCAGAGTAGGAACAGAACAGTTTATCCAAATAATAAGGGAAAATGCAGAGTATATAGGCACTAATGTAGTTAGCCAGGTAGAACTAGTGATAGAACATTATGAAATGTCTTTTAATTACTCTTATTTTATATGTGAAAATGAAAACAAGATCATCAATGAAGATGACAAAGGAATTGTTAGAATTGACACTTAAATTTATGATATATTATTCAACTTTCAACCTTAATTCAAAAGAAAAGTGAAAATACTACAAATAAGTAGAAAGTTGGAATTATTTTCAATCTTTATAGCCTGTCACTTGTTTCTCTATTTCCCACAGCCATACCCTAATATAAATAGAGATAACTCTTAGTAATCTCTAACCTAGACTAGAACAGATTCCTCTTCTATGAACTTTCAATATTTGATATAACCCTAGTTCCAAACAGACTTTAAACCATCTTATCATTTCTGCAGGTTCTAAGCATCAAAGAACATATCTACTGCTTTAAAGATTGGGACCACAGTATTTAACCATTCTGGAACTAAACGACCTTTAACAAAGATTCTCACTTTCTTTGTTTTTTCTCACAGCATTTAGTCTTCTTATATATTCAAAAGTTTAGCATTCTGAGTATATACTTGAATTTACTCTATATTATGGCAGATATTAACTAAGATTTTATTTTTTTCATAAAGTAATCCTAGAATCAGTATGATCTTAATTAAATGTATTGTCCTCAAGGGCAAAGTCACACAGAACAAAATCATATTTAAAGCTGTTCTTGCTATAGCATTAGATGAATCTTAAACATATAAAACGAATAATATTTAATTTAATATATAAGATATTTGAATACAGCATGATATTTATATACTCTGATTATAACAAAGTATAGAGATATTAAGCAATTTAGCATAATGGTAATCAGGAACTTGTGTGGTAAATTATGGAAAATGTGAATATTTGTTTAGAAATGGAAAAGGAATAAATTATAGCTCTTGAAAGATACACTTAGTACACTTAGTAGAATTGCACCATTAAAATTTCCTTTATCTTTTATGGAAGTTGCAGGAACATGAATTAAAAGGTTTAAGACTTTGTTAGAACAATAAAAAAGAACTGAAGAACAGGCCTTAGGAATTATCACCTATACTACTAAACATCTAGTTTCATCATTTAATACTATTATGACTTTCCTTTTAATTAATAGGGAAAGGATTTTCAAAAATTTCCTAATATCTTGAAAAAGATCGTGAAAGCAAGTATTAAATACTCTGAAAGCAAGTATTAAATACTCTGTTTGCTATCTTAATTATTCCTGTTAAATTTCTGTTAAAGCTCCAATCAATATTTTAATGCTTTATATTTTTGTACAAGGATTTACGATAGGTGGGACAGATGAATGAAGTTAATTTTCAAAAGACTACAAATAAGCCCATATGTTTCATATGAGATTATTATAATACGATTATTGCAACAAATTCATTTTCCTAGTTTTGATCTCAGCTATTTGAGTAAGGAAACAAACAAAGCTCTGCATATCTTCAAGGGTATACCAGAACACATTTTTAGGTTATGCAACTAAATATACCCACATAGCTGAGATTGGGAGGACATCTTAAACTATTTAGTAGCTCTATAACCCATTAACCAAGACAGATGGCTTGCTGAAAACTCATTTCCATACATAAATACAAATACCACTTGTAATTATCCACTAAAAATAAAAACTTATATAAAAAGGCATTTAGAAAGTCTAGAAGAATGTATGCCAAATTATTTATAGTGATTATCTTCAATGGGTGGGAGGAGGAGAGGTCAGCTCTAACTTTCTCTGTATTGCTTGAATTTTTTAAAAAGTTATTATGAGAAAAATATTCAATTTTGAACAATAATCCTCTTTTCAGTGCCATGTTAATATAAATTATTTTGCATTAAAATCACTGCTACAGTGCGAATATTCTCGCTGTCCTGATTTTGTGATAATCAGGGTAAGCTAAACATTCACTATATTAGAAACCATGTATGTGTCCCCATACCTAGTTTTTTTCCCTAGGTCTGGTTTTTAGAATGCTGGTGATAAACCAAGCCTAATTTATTATATGACCATCCTGTATGGGAAATGACTGTAATTGTAGGTATCTTTAGTCAACCTTAAGAGATGTAGCAGGGGGGCGGATGTGACTCAAATGGTTGGGCATCCATCTCCCATATGGAGGGACCTGGGTTCAATCCCTGGGACCTCCTGGTAAAAATACAGGCCACAAGCAGGTTAAGCGCCCCAGGCCCTGTCAGGTACCACCGAGTCATGCGGCAAGATGATGACTAAACAGGAGAGAGACAAAAGGGAGAGCCAAGAAGAGACTAGCCGAAAAAACAGGAACTAAGGTGGCACAGGCAGTAGGATGCCTCTCTCCCACATCGGAGGTTCCGAGGATCAAATCCCAGTGAAGACAGGAGAAGAATGAGGAGAGAAGGCAGGAAACAGACACAGAGAATTGCCCAGTGAATGGACACAAAAACAGCAAAAACGGAGGAGGGGGGTGGATAAAAGTAAATAAACAAATAAATAAATATTTTTTTTAAAAATCACAGCTACAGATTTTGTATCACTAAATGAAACATGTAAAGAAAAAGGAGGGAATGAAAAAAGCATGATGATTACTTATATGCTAGGTATTATATGATGTGCTTTTACATTTTTCCTTTTTTTTAATACTTAGACAAACAACTTAAAACTATGAGAGAAGTATCAATATTCCCATTGGAGGATAAATTATTTCCCCAAAATCATACATCCAGTAAGTGGTAAAGCTGGATTCAATTTCAGATCTGTCTGATACCAGACAGGTGTTCTCTAGGAATTCTGTATTGCATCTCACTTCCACAGAAGACATTAAAAAGTATTTAACTGATTTGACAATTCCTTAATAAACTCTACTGTATAATAACCAAATCATATTTTCCTTATAAAATTTTGATTATAGTGACTACTGTCACAATGACTTGACTAGATCTTTGAAGTCCTTTTTAATCTCAAATTTATCATTCAACAAATCTTCAGGGTAAAGGTATATATGATTTAAAAGTGAAACAAAGTCTTATAGCACCAAATAAAAAACAATTGAATCATTTCATGTAAATAAACTACTCTCAAAGATAAAGCAAAATTTCAAACTATATTAGAGATCCAATATCAATATATAGATGGGAAAATACAAAGAAGAGATCAAGGTTCTATGTTTGCACATCTTTGTCAAGAAAGAAAGTTTGTTTTTATGTCTCCATTTTGCTTTCAGTGGTAAAACTTAAATTTTAAGTAACAGATAAATTAAATACACATATAAAGAAATTCAGAGTCTGGCTTCTACTTAGTATCAGAAAATATAACTGGAAATTTTCCAAAAAAGGAAATATTTAAAGACAGAATTTCCAAAAGATACTGAATTTAGGTAACTGTTACTCTGAAACACTTCCCAAACCCAAATTTCTTCAAAAATTTTCTTAGAGTTGTATTTGCTCTGCAGGTTTTAAGTAGTCAAAAAATGTATATAGCCCTTAACTATACTATCCCTTTAAAAACAAATCTGCTGCAATGCAATTTCTACTTATTATTAATGCAATTTGCTGAATAGTTTGAAGAGCTTTCAGTAAAAACCTCTGATAAAAGTAATATTTTAAAAAATCAAAAAAGCAGTATTAGATCCAAGAATGCTGTTGAGCATTTTGTTATAAAAAGGCAATATTTACTACTTTCTTTAATGGCTCTACTGCCAAAACTGTATAGAATCTTGAAGCTTTTCCCACCAACATTATATATATTTTCTCAAAGTAAAAGTAAATACTATTTTCAGTTCTTATTCACTTTGCTAAACCATTATTGGCCATACTGAATATATTAGCATTATTATTCCTTAACAAAAATACAATACATACAATTACTATTTACATTCACAAACCTTCTGTCAAACTACATACTATCATTCTTTTTTAAAATTCTCATATATTATCACAAACTTCAGAAAATAATGTAGTTACTAATGCAGATTCCACATAGGCAATTTCAATTGCAAAAAAAGATTTTTACATTGGCTGAAAACAGGGATTTACAAAGTAGAGGGTCTGTCAGCATTAGAGGCCCACCAGCAGGAGACTATATAATAAAAGTAGCAGTCTTCTGCTGTAATATTACTAATCCTAGTAATACGGTACATTAAACATGCCATTTGAAATATATGCCAACCTAAACTGCCACATATGGCATATTTAGCTCATTATCACAGTTTGTGTTTTCATATGCAGAGCCATTCTAGTTTTTAAACAAGATGTCAAATACACCAATGCAGCTAAAAAGGTGATAAAGCTTTGAGAAACACATACCTTTCCTTAAGCAGAAAAGGCAAACACTTCCAAAGAAAACTTTTTAAATACGACACTAAAGAAAATGTGTTTGCAATTTTTCATTTAAGATATGTTTGAATATAAAATAGAATATCATTTTTAAGGTAGAATTTGTGAAAGATGTTTAAATTTAGATAACTGTGACTTCCAAACACTTCCTATACCCAAAATTTCTTCAAATATTTTCTCAAATTGTATTTGCTCTGAAAGAAAATGTATACAGTCCTGACCTATATTTATTTATCCCTTTAAAAACAAATCATGAAATATCATGATGTGTTTATCAATTTTAAGGCAATGAGTCTTTGCTTATGTTTCTTTTTAATGTTGAATTCAACCTTGAGTTATACAACTGGCATTGTTGAATTATGAATAGCACTCAAAGATTACGCAGTGAATATTTTTATTTCAAATCTCCATCTGGTGCTTAATGTCACTTCAGCTGTTCAATTTTTAAATGTTTCTCTACACAAGTAGCCAATAATTTCACAAATCAGTGTAAAATGCTAGATAATTTTGCTCTCATTTTATAAATGGAAAAACAGTGCCATATTTTTCACAATTTTTAAAAAAATTATCTGAATTTGATAGAGTATCTATTAAAATCAATTCCTATATGAAATGATTATTTATCAAGGGTAGAAAAATCCTGCTGAATCTCAATAATCAACCAAAATTCTAAATAGAATAATTTCATAGCAGAGAATCCACTAACAGTGAGCATAAGTTCAATTTTCATTTTCATTAAAATAACACATACCAATGTTTCTACCATGTACCAAACCTTTGGGGTTTGAATTGCATCAAATTTACACATAGAAAATCATACTATATAACACACTAGTTTTCATCAAATCAAATTTAGTGAGTATATAATACACCAAAAGAGCTAGAAAGGTCTGTATATTCAAAAAAATTAAGAAATGGAAAATTTTTATCAGTCATATGATTCTTAACTGCTAGGAATCAAAAAGCAAACTAGTTAAACCATTTAAGTCACTAACTTCAAATATATATATATATATATATATATATATAAATAAAGGCACCAGCAAAACAATAGTATATATTTAAAAGTGAATAAATGTGTACTCTAAGCATCTTTTAAAATATAAAAAATAAATAAAAATAAAAAAATAAAACAAACAAAAAAAGGGAATAAATGTTAGAAATAGAATTCTATTTCCAGAACTTTCCTTCATACAGCAATATGTTCTTCATTGACACATGTCTTCACTAGGTTCCTACATTTGTTTTTTTCTTCTAAACTTATTACATAATTTCTTAATTAAACAATTCTTATATTTTTTAACATCTCTTTTCTATATTCCCAGTTGCTTCATTTTCCTTTGTAAAAAAATTATTCTCTTTTCTGATTTTACCTATATTTCCTAAGCAGAAAGCCAGGGTCCTCAATCTAAAACTCAACTCTTATTTAAGACAACTAGGCCAATCCTTCTTCCAGAGTAAAAGTATCCTGTTCATATTTATAGTCATACAAATAGATATAATTTAATATCAATACCACTGTCAGTCATTTTATAGACACACAAGATTTTTTCTTTAAAATAATTCTTGCTAATAAGTCTCCACAATGAAGACTGTTCAGTTTTTCTTTTTTCATATGCAATACACTGTCTCTTATCTGGACAAATACTTACAGTGTTTCCTTCTTCAAACACACACACACACAACAATAGCCACTTTTTATCCCATAATACCAAAATAATTTTGAACCCCTGAATATTCAAGAATTTTTTATATATTCATGTCTATATATTTTCTGTCTCTCTGTATCAAATTATCTTCTACCCTTTTCCACAAAGCAAATTAAAATTCAACCCTCAAAATCCTGCCAGCTCTTCTTTGAAGTCGTCTTTGAAGTCCAACCTCCCTTCCTAACACCCTGACACTGACAGATATAATTCTCCCATTATACAATTATCAAACTTTATTTTAACCAGTTATTCATCTTTTTGTTTCTTCTTTTTCCTTTACTTGAGAGTAAGAACATCAGGGCATTGCATACCTAGTTCTAACAGCAAAGGGAACTTACAAATGTCTATCAAACTGTTAAAATCTGGGCATGGAGGTGGCAGGGAAGGGCAAGGGAAGCAGCTAGATAAAGAAAGACTATGACAGGCTTGTTTTAGCCCACTATTCTCTGCCAGATTTTTAAAAATAAAGTTAATAAAAATGTGGGGGTCTAAGCCTGAGGCATGAACGAATGTATATCTATTAAATTTGAGATGTTCATTGACTCATTGCAGTAAAAAAAAAAAAAAAAAAAAAAAATCAATGTAGTTAAACAAAGTACTAGTATTTCATGCATCTCTCTAAATATTAAATGCTTACAAAGTAGTTAAAAGGCCTTGAAATCATCCAAACTCAACAACTTTCCTAAAATTTTAATTTCAGAGAAAGGCACCTTAATTTTCAAGTCAGTCAAACCCTATGCAAATGCATTTTACTCTACTGTATAGCTGATATTATGTTTTTCCTTAGTAAAATAAGAAAAGTAAATTGGTTAGCTTCTAAAAGTCACAATGTATTTATATATGTAAATATATATGTTATAGAACTAATACTGAGTAATTCTCTGTGGATGGTTAAGGAGATATTAAAATACATTATGAATAAAACATTTAGTTTCCATACTTTTAATAACGTCACTTTAATTTAGTGATTAGTAATCTTTGATTTTCATGAAACAAGAAAAGTCACAAGTGGGCTCTGTTCCATACTACACATAATAAATAGCCATAAATAAACTATAATATTATCTAGATATAAAATCTTTTACAATCTTACAATGTAAATACTTTTAATTAAGTACATGGTACTTAAGTCATTGTATTCTAAGGGGGCCTTTATTTTAAAGATGGCTTTGAACTGCCCTCCTTAATACTGGCTTTCAGTTTCCTTACACAGGACAGCATACCAAGTAGAAAGCAAAATTACCCTGTCACACTCCACTTTTCTCCCTCAATACCTTGATCCATGCCTGTCCTATCACTGAGGGCCATTCTGTTTATTTCACCTATCCAAAATCTAGATTTTATATGCACACATACACATTTACCATAGTCACTCACCCCATTAAAATAAACTAAAAATGTAGTGAAAAACTAAAGATGGATTGCTATCTATATCCACTTCATTGGTAGTAGATAAGCACTTCACAAAAGAAACCTCAAATCATTCATTCATTTATTCATTCATACATTCATCTAAATTTCCAGTACCACCTATGGATGGTATGCTGAACACATAATAACAGGCAAGAAGGTTGACATAAATTCCCCCACACCAATGGAGCTTAATCCAGTTAATCAATTGATGTGAATGAAGACTATCACAGAAGGTTTTTCGTTTTAAAGTAGGGAAACTATAGAAAAAAAAGTTTTAAAATTCACATTAAGTACTTTCATAATTATGTCAGAAAGTAGTCCTTAAGCCTGTAATGCAATGAAAACAACATCAGCATTCTAACTAACTGAAAGTGGACCAATTTAATGAAATGGATAGAAACAAAAAAAAAGAGAAAATAGTTATATTTTAAATCAATAAGTATTGTATAAGATATCTACATTTTGATTGACATTGCCTTACAATTATCCTCATGCATATCATTAACCATAATCATTTGTCATTGTAAGAATATCCAGAATATCCAGCCAAATATATAATACTTAGGTAAGTTTGTAAAAGTGTCATAAAAATATGGAAAACAAATATATCCTTGAAATAATCCATGCCAATAATTTTGACTTAGCAAGTCTATTTTTTTAAAAAATAAAGGTCAATATTTAATCAGAAATGAAAGAATTGAGCAAAGGAACAATGAAAGTAAGCAAAATACACACACACACAAATACACAGACACTGCAAATCAAAAAAACCAACAAAGCTGCAGAAACCAAATCACCTTAAAAATAATGCCATTTTCAAAAAGCATAATTATAGGAAATCAGAAAATGACCAGGAATACTCAAGGCAACGTAATCTATCATATCATTTTTTTTTTAAGTGTGGTAATGACTAAAGGGCAACCTGTCTTTGGGCCTTCAGTATAGCAAATCAACTGATAAAATTATTGTAAAATAACTGCTGTGTACTCACCTTAGTTTGAAAAAGAGAGAGAGCATATTCATATTAAAACTAGGGAAAAGAGGCAGTGAGTACTTATTTCCTTAGCGAATCATATCAAAAAAGGGGGATACAAAGAGTAGAGCAAAACAAGAAGAGAATGAAGTACCTATTAAAATTATAATATAAATTCAGAAAACATACTTAAAATTATGGGACAATTACTGACATTAGAAAACCTGTACATAAATCACTTTATTGCTTGGTACTTTGGTTTTCTCAACTGTTAAATAAATGAAGGTTCTGGATGAGATCATATCTAAGCTCTATCCCCTTCATCTATTAAGTTCCACAATGCTATGATTTCTCTATTCCTTTAAATAGAAAGTTTCTTTGTTACTCCTAAGTGTTGTCATTGTCTCTGACAGACAAGTCATATAGTATAAGAATTTTAAAATAAAATGTAAACGGACAATAACAAAGCTCAATTTTTCAGGGTAAAGCATAACTACATTTCTTTAACAAAAAAAATATGCATTGCAATAATTCTAAGTCATAATGACCAAACAGCTACCTACATTAGTGCTCATGGCAAAGCATCTGATAAATAATTATAATAACTAACAAGAGAAAAGTTTCCAAATTTCACACTAAAGGTTTTTTAAAAAGCGTTTTGCTGACTTTTTAAATAAACCAAAATTCAGTATCAGAAAATTAAAAACATGAAAGTTATTCAAAAAATAATTTAAGACTAAGTATGTGAATGAACAGCCACCAAAGAGCTTACTTGCCTCTACCACTAGCCCCTTCAGAAACACGTGTTTCAAGAATGAATATTACCAAAATTGAAAAGTTACAGTTCTAAAATATTTAGTGACATAAAACAAATAAAACAAAGACACATACTGCATTTCCCTAACATTCTCTGTCAATGAGATGCACTCCTCTATTCCTTCTATTTCGCTCTTCTCTCCCAAATTACTGGATCTTAAAATATTAAGTGATTACCCAATCTGATTCCTAGAGCAGAATTATTAACAATGCAGGAAAAAAAATTTTTTTTCAAAGATTTCTTATAATTAAATAAACTGGGAGTCAGCATTTATTAAATCCTGGAGGAAATGCAGGATTTGGAGGTCTTATTTAATTAATGAATTCATTCTGTGAAAATTTATCCTACATATAGAATCATGAAGCCTTCAATGTGAAACTGTTCTCAAAAATCTTTGAAAGAGAAAGAAAAGTTATTCCTCAAAACATCAAAAAGTATACTCAGCTTATTGAATAAAATTTTAAGAATGGTCAAAAATGTTTTATTTTCCACACCAAATAATCTTACCTGGATCATTTTGTTGTTAAAAAACTCAAGACACTGATTTCACTTTTCATCTGGTCCTGTCAACGATGCTATGACAGGCCCTGCAGGAAGCAGCAAAAGATCAATGATGGAGCGGAGATATTATGTGTTTTCATGATCAAGATTTGACATGGGAAAGGATAGCCATATACTGGCTTAAAACTTAGCAAATACTGAAAATATCTAAAAGTTTGTAAGTGTAGCCATTATTCATTTTATAACTTTTGTAGTCTTAAAATTTATTATTATAAAAATCCTTTATCAAAGATTTTTTAATTATGGAGAAGTATATATGTGAAATTTTGAAGAATCATTTTTATATTAATGAGAATTGATAATACAACGATGGTCTTGATGTCAAAATGAAAAATTTAGATTGAAAAATGGAATGATATATGTTTAAAAGTGTGGGAATGGATTCTCTTGAGATGATTATTTCAATGTTATTTCCTTAATTATTATAATTACCAAAAAATTACCAACTAGTCATAATTAAATTAAAATAAAATTAAAAATACTTTCACGCAGACAATCTTTAGAATCAAATACTTATTGGCAATACTGATAAAAATTCCTTCAGAAAAAAAATATAGGTTACAAAAAATACTAGGAAAAAAAGATCTGTGCAAACTCCAAAGCTTATTAACTCTTGGGTAATTAACAAGTTATATTCAGTACACCAAAAAGTTCATATTAGTAATTATTAGAAGAGTCAAAACTACAAAACTGCTTCACAAAAATTCCAAATGATTTTTTTAAATTCCAAATTATTATAAAATAGTATATCACATTGACAAATTTAGTCTGAGGATATTTTACCTTAGGAATGTTTTCCATTCAAGAGTCAATTAATAAACAGGACTGTGATAAGAGACACCTATATTAAGTGGGAATACTAATAGAACACATATGAAACTTCTATATATTTCAGGAAAAGTATACTATAAATCAGTACATCCAGTAGATTAAGAAATTAAAAACACAGAAATAAATGATGGACTAATTTTTAAACTTTTTGATAAAATTTCAATTAACATGTACTAAAATATGGGAAGGAATCATTTTAACAGGACTCCTATATTAGGTTGAAACATCTAAAAAATATTTTAATATGTTACACATGTCCTGTTTGTGGAACACTTCAAAAAATACTTAGCAAAGTTTGCTTGCCAAAACTCTCAACACGCTAAAATGCTACAACTTCAGTTTAGGTGGGTTATTTCTCCTTTGAAAATAAAAACATAAATGTCAATTAATCTAAGATAATAGGGAAATATACAATATATTTCCACTTATTCCCACTCACTCATGTTTTGAAAATGTGCTTGCAGAATCGAGAAATTTAAATACTTCTAATTTAAGATTATATTTAAATTTCTATCTCTAAAGTCCCCATCTCTTTTTTATGTGGAGTCTATCAGATTCATGGAAAATCATTTTAGTTGCAAATATTTCCACATTAAAAATACGGAAAAGCTGATGACATATTTTAAAAGAATAAGATGAAGAAAATGGAAACTTCACTAACCCAAGCATCAGAAAGTACTGAAAAGCACTACTTCATTCACATGTTGTGTTTTATACCATGCCACTTCAGTCTCCGAGGGTCAGGTTAATTAAGCTCCATAACAGCTGCAGTGCAATGTGAGACACACACTACTGCAGTTCCCACCAATCCAGTCCAATTACCTGAAGCATTCCAGCACTGGACAAGTGACAACCAACCTCTTCTCTCTAGTCACTTGTTCCCACTGGTCTACTGATAAATGTTAGAACAAACTAACCTCTTTTTGGAAAAGACTGCAAAGCAGAATGCACCTGCTGCAGGCTGCAATGATGAGTCCCAGAGAGATGTTTGTCAGTCAGATCTCTGCAGATGTTGTTTAACTTTACACTAGAGCTGTATCCAAAGATGGAAATGAGAAGGCAATCAAGCACAAACCTCCCACCCTCATGTCCCCAATTTTATTTTGAAAAGCTACACTGGATCAAAAAAAAGTTGGCTTTAAAACATGGTTCAACTAAACTGGAAACAACTAAGACTAAAGGCTGTGGTTAAAAAAACAAAACAAAGAGAACTATAAAATACACAAGTTTGTAAATGGTAGTTTGTTGTTCGGGATTTTAGTGATACCACATAGTCCTCAGAGTTTCCAAGACACAAGTCCTTTTTTCTCTTGGTATATTATATGAAATATCTTCAATCCATAAATATTGAACTATTTCACAAATTGTGTGCACTATTTTTAAACTATTTCAGAAATCCTTTGGGGATTATATTTCTAAGGCATTGTTATTAGGAATATTTCCTCACAATGTCACGAATTTTAAATGAGCCACTTTTCCAAAATCCAGAAGGCTTCAAATAGTATATTCCAAAGTGTTATATAATTCATCAAAATACCGACAATATAAATGATGTTCTATAAATTACTAAATCAATAAGATACAATAGCAGAATGGAGAAGAATCAAATAAAATGAATAGCTAAGATTTTTAAAGCTAAATAAAACTTTCTGAAATTCTCTGTTATAAAATGTTTGCATACACAAGTTAAATACAAAAATTATATTTTCGGAAACTGCCGTTTAGAATGCTTTGCCAATAACCTTCTTTTCATATGTTTAGATTGCCTACTAATTATAGTATTAAAATATATTGAAAAATAAAATTAAAGCAAATTTTCAGGGAGATACTAATGCCTAAGTACAAAATTATGGTTCCACTTATAACTGAGGAAATAGAAAAAATATACAAAAGCAACCTACAACAATAGGCAGCATATCAGATCCAAATATCATGACTTTATTTAAAGAAAAATGCTTTCTTAATGTCAGCAAACTTTTGATCCTACAAATATCAAATGTGTAAGATAATGTAACTGATACCTATCCTGTTAAAATCTCTAAACAATTTTGAAAATTATGTTTATTTCCTACTTGGTTAAATTCTATTTATCTACTAGTTTTGTCTTATATACCAATAAGATTGTTGAGATGTCTGTGTCTAAGACAAAAAAAAAAAAAAGCGTATACTACAACTTTTAGAAGTTACAACAAACATTCATATAATACTACCAATATCCTACTATTCTTCTGTCAACAATGAAAACAAGCATAAAAAGTTATCTATTTTAAACTCCACTAACTCCTCTGGCTTTCAAAAAATGATGATTCTCAGACAATCCCATTCCTAAAGGTTAAATTGTCCAATGCATTTTCCCAATTTCAAAATAAAGGCAGTTTGGGACATTTCCTTCAGTAAAATAAAAATTCACGCACATTCTGCTTTTTCATGATTTTTACAAACTTAAGATATAAATGGTTTATGATTTTAAAAAACACATACATCATTCCAATTTTGACAGTGATAAAATAAGACAATGAATCTAGAAATAATAAGTTCAAATTTTAACTTAAGAATGATAACAGCAATTAATTTATAACAAATGTGACCCAGTTTCATAACCACTAATATAAAAAATTAAAATACACACATATAAAAGTCAAGATTATAGTAAAGGATTCCTATTTGCCTGATATAATGAGCATCTTCAGTGTCAGAAAATAATGAAATAAAAACAGGTATACTATGAAGTGTTTGAAGGTACACATGAAAATATATATTTTATACATCCTTTACTATTCCCAACTAGTAATGTAAATTTTCCAATTGTATAACTGAATTATTCATTAAATTTTTTAAATATAAAAATCAATCTTTATTAAAACAAAACACATCTTCAGATGCCAAATAAACTAGTAAAATAACACTATCACCATTATGAAAACGTTTAGTTACATATTCTCTAAAACGAGAAAGGTGTTTTTTACCACAAGGCAAAAACTTTATGTAACTTAATTATAAAAGGATATATAAAGAAATCAAATTAGGTTGCTTTAACCAAGTAAGAAAAAAAGATATATGCCTAAAACCACCAGTAACAAATAAATATCTTTTAAGATTTAGATAAGCAAAATAGATAAATGAACTAAACAGCATAGAAAAAAGTAAAATAAATCCACTTGTAGTTCATATACTGCTTGTTACAGTAATTGGAAAATGTAGTTTACAATTCCTCATCACATAATTCCAAATTATTTATTTAATATATGATGAAATATACAATGCACTATCTAATTGTATGAATTCTAAATCCATACCAATGTGCAAAAAGTGTTTTCATTTCAACCATAAATATTAAAAAATTACTCAGAAAGGCAAGGTTGCTTAAGATATTTTAAAGATTATAATCTGAGCAAAAAAAAAAAAAAAGGGAAACAAATATCAGATCATATCGGCTCTAATAAAAACAATGTACAAATCATTTGAGTTGAATTTTTTTTAAATGTCCCCTGCATCTGTATTCTAGGTTACACACTCTGAAGAAAGTTCTTCATAAATACACTAGCATTTTAACTAAACATTATGAACACAATTACATGCTAAAGATATTAATATGTTTTTAAACAAAGACTACAAGCATAGGGACAGATTTATTCTTCTCCAACATTTAGGTAATTTGAGAAAATCCATTAGGCTATACAATTAAAATACACCTTATCCCAAATATACTGTCTTACCAAATGGGAAACAGAAAAATACTTCATGAAATAAACATCAGGTATATTTATTCTTATAGAATATGAAAGTTATAAATATATATATAGGAAACACAAAAATGTGCTTCTGAATTATTGCATTATACCTTATAAGTCCTTATACCTCAACAATATGAATCACAGCTTTACATTTGAGCTCGTCTGAATGTGCAAGGTAAGAATCTCTTATGTATATATGAGTAAGAGAAGTTGAAAGGAACTCAGAGGTTGTTATGCTCAAAAATACCAGGACCTTAGGTAATTCCACAGGCTTCTGGTCAAGTGTGACAAAAAGACTATCAGAAGAGGAGAGACGTATCTGTCCAAACAGGTAATAATCTACTTAAAATTGTATTTTAAATAAACTTCATAATTCTTGAAGTTTCTTATGAACTACAAGGCTTTAATTTATCCTTAAAATTGATTCCAAAGTGTGTGACAGTTTTCCACCTGTTACAGGCAAAGTGTGTATCTTCTTTGATCTGGACATTCACTCACATTTGATCAGGTTACGTCATTAAATACACAAAATTTTATTCAACCCACTCCATTTTTTCATTTTTTCCAACAGATATTCTTGCTCTGTATGAATAACATGCTTCAGAACTATAAATAAAATAAGCAATTTCAATGTAATAAGAAAAAAATGCACAACTAAGTGGACTACAAACAAAAGATCTAATTTTCAGTGCACCCTTTCCAACCCACTGAAAATAAACGATATTCAAATGAAAAGGCATTTAATTTACTATTTGGAATATGCTTGATAAACACCAATTTTCTGTAACATCCTTGCACATCTGATACCACCTCATGTATAATGCAAAAAAGCTATTTCATTTTCATCTATTGACAGTGAATTTAATTTACCATTGCAGCTCTTTTTCTGGAACTATCACATTATTAATTTTGCAATCAAGCTCTTTTGAGAGCTTTTATTTGCACTAAGGGTTTTCACAATTCCACATTGATTTTTTTTCATCATAATATACCTTTACACATATGAATGTGAATATGTTAGCAAACTTTCTTAATGCAAAAAGAAAGTTTCAGAGACAAGGGAAGCCATCTGTAAAACTACACTCACAGGAGAAACTTTAAATGGACATCCTATCCGACAGATTACGTTTTAGTTTATTAAATTTAATGGTCACCAAAAATATTACATCTAATTTAACTAAAAGATACTTTCAACCATTCTAAAACCCTCTTATCCAACATAATGGTCCATTTCTACCACCAAGTAAGTGGCTATGTAAAAGAAACCTTCTAAATGTACTGCTTACATTCATGCCAGATGTCCTTGCTATATTAAAGAACTCTTACAGAATTAGATCATTGAAAGCAAATCAGCTTTTCTTTTCCACCAGAAAACAAAAAACAAAAAACAAAAAAAAAACAAAACAGTTTATTGGTCTCCTCAGCACTGAATTTAATATATGTATATATTTTGCCATAAAGATAAAATACCCCCAAAAATGACAGAATGTTAGTCCTAAGTTAAAGCAAAACAGTCAATAATGTTTTATCTAGGGGATATACCATTCAATTATGGATGTTTTCCCATTAAACTTAAAATCTGTATATTGAGTAGGAAAACGGTAAAAATCCCCCTTTCACTTGGCTATTTTACCTGCTCGGAAAATAGATAGCTATTGGATAACTACAGGAGATTACTGTAACCTTACCCAGGTAGTGATTACAATGGCAGATGCCATTCCAGAGGAGGTTTATTTATTGGAGAAAATTAGCACATCCCCTGTATCTGGCATGTGTAATTGATGGTCAATTGTTTCTTTCTCCATT
>JAQZBX010009883.1:0-45255 GCA_029593785.1 Cabassous unicinctus
AGCCTGGTACACAGTAAGCACTCAATATCTGTTATTATATTTTTGCATCTATATCTACTCAGACCTAGAACTATTCTACTTGGAACTCATTCATCACCATAAGCTCTATGTCATCATTATAAGACTTTGGAGCAACACGAGATTCTGCTAACAGTATCTTCCCTAACAGTCATACATAGCTGGGGCTAGATTTCAATCACTGAAACATTGTCTTTCTTCTTTCTACCCACGGTTAATAAAAGCATGAAATGAATTCTTTAATCCTGAACTATAATAAATCCAAAAATGCAGAATCAAAAAGACTACAACTGGATCGTTATACTTCAGGTGAAATTATGACTATAATCTTGTAGTCTAGAGGCCAAAAAAACAGATGAAAATTTTAAAAACCTTCACTCATCAAATGATTGTTTAAATAAACACTGATTTGAGATTATTATAAGATAATTTCAAAAGAAATGATTTACAAGGTTTTATTCATAAAATAGTATTAGTGCTTGTATTAGTCAGCCAAAGGGGCGCTAATGCAATATACCAGAGATTGGTTGGTTTTATAAAGGGTATTTATTTGGGGTAAAAGTCCACAGATACCAGGCCATAAAGCATTAAGTTTCTTCTCTCACCAAAGTCCATTGCCACATGTCGGAGCAAGACAGCTGCCGATGTTTGCCAGGGTTCAGGCTTCTTGGGTTCCTCTCTTCCCGGGGCTGTGTTTCTCTCTAGGCTTAGCTCCTCTGTTTCTTCCACAAGGTCAGCTGTAGACTATCAGACGAACGGCTCACATCTTTTCTCCTGGGGCCTTCTCTCCAACATCAAAACTGCTTCTCAAAAACTGCTGCAACTCTGTTCTTTATGATGCCTTTTATATTTTCTTCCCCACCCACCAAACGGGTGGGGCTCAATGCCCCACTGACGTGGCCCAGTCAATGGCCTAATCATAACTTAATCATGTCCAGATTAACAGATCAGTTTACAAGCATGATCCAATTATATTTTTGGAATTCATAATTACATCAAATTTTCTAACAGCTACAGTGCTACATTCAGAATTCAGAATTCTTTGTCTTATTTAATAGGGATGAACATTATTAATTTAATGGTGCCAGCAGACGCTTCCCCCTGTGGTGAATGAACAAACAAAGATAGTAAAAGTCAATCAAGAATCCAGGCTCACAATATGGGTTCTGTTCATTTACTTGCATGGTACACTTTCGTTATGTTTAAAGCTCTCTTACATTCCCCAACATGTACACATCAATAGACATCAACATAGGATGTCCATTATTTTATGGCTATGAATTTTTTGCAGAAAAGAAGAATGAGTGGTGCAAAGTTCTAAAGATGCAATTGTTTAACAGGTTCACCTTCAGTATATTCCTAGGGGATCCTAAGAGAGAGAGAGAGAGTTTGGGTTTGAAAAAAAAATTAAGTAATTATTAAATCACTCCCCTGTTGCCATTCATCACATCGTGATCCCCTTTCTATGCCAGTTTTTGGTGTGATTTTAATGAATTTTTTTTAAGTTTTTTTTTTTTTTTTAATTTTCGGGTTGCAATTGAAGTAGGAATGCAATCACACCAGAGATTTAATGAAAAAGTATCTCTAATTTATTATCATATGAAGGATGACTATATTGTAATAAGACCACTGTGTCCTATTATTTGGCTAGAAGTCCATTCTCAAAGGCATTCAAGATGAAGAAAAATTCCTCTGATATTTTTTGTTAACCTTACTGAAAGTCAGTACAGTGCGGAGCTTAAGAGCTTGGACTCAGGAGCTTGATCACAAGAGTTCATAGGCTAATTCTATCATGATGTTGTTGTGGTCCAATGTCTCCCTTATATGGATTGGGAAAGGCCTTTGCTCTGAGTCCCATGTTCAGTGGTCTCCTCACATAGCACACATTGCAAAGCTAAAACTTTGTTTCAATTTTTGGCCTCATAAGAACATATTTTGAAAATTCAGAAACTGACTAAGGGTCCCACAGACCAAACACTACAAGGCTGAGAGTGAATATGAGTGAGGGAGTTGGAGGCAGAGAGGAGAAATCGAAAGTTTCCTTTAAACCAGAGGAAACTCATTTAAAAGATGGATGCCCCTGTGCTGGAAGATGAACTGTGGTTAATAGAACAAATATGAGAACATTCTCCGATAACTATAACAAATATATAATAATAATACAGCTTTTCCCCCAACCACACAAGTTTCCTAATACAGTCAGCAAAGAGTACATAAATTCCTTAATAAAAAAGAAGAAACGTATGTGTGCATATGTGTATTTCTCTTACCTAAATAAATAAATAAATATCTCATTATATTCTTCTTTCTTTGCAATATTCTTTCATTGCAATTTGGCAAACATCCCTTTAGACTCTCATCATGGATGAGAAAATCACTCAGGCTTGTCACCTCAACCTCAGTGAGACAAATGACCATTTTGTCTAACACCTGCAAAATTTTCTGCTAAAAGCACATTCCTCTCATTCTGTGTCCACTTTAGACAACAATAGAAACTATAATTCATTGGAACATGTCAAAATTTATTCCACCTGATTCTGGAGGTGTTGATAATTGTTTGCTGAACTAATCAGCACTATGACTATCTTGACCTTCACCAGGGATGAAAATAATGTACAACTGATCTGCTCCAATCTCCTATAACCAGGACAGACATAGTTAACTGATCACATTTACTCTGAACTTGGACACAACTTCAGAATCTTTGTCAACATAGTGCTCTTGATAGTCACAACTAATGTACTGCTATTGGCGAAAAAAGTAAAAAATAACATCTCTGCTCTAAGTTAGAGTTGCCCAACTTTTTCTATAAAGGCCCAGATCGTAGATATTTTAGGCTGTACAAACCATATGGTCTATGTTGCAGCTAATTAACTGTGCCATTGTAGTGCACAAGCAGTTATAGACATTACAAATAAACAAATTTCAATAAATTTTAGAACCTATACTTGTAACACTCCAAATTCCTTAATAGTAACTCTGCACTTAATGGCAAGTTCTACAGGCTCCAGTTTGGTGAGCCCTACTATAAGTGACTAGTTGTGATGGTACACTGTATAAGTAGGAGTAAAAGAAATAATGTGAGCAAAAACCATTTACTCTCTTTTAAAAGCTTACTTTTGGATTTTTTAATATTTATGCATTCATTTTGTTTATTAAACAAATCCATTGTATTAGTCAAAGGGGTGCTGATGCAAAATACCAGAAATTGGTTGGTCTTTATAAAGGGTATTTATTTGGGGTAGAAGTCCACAGTTACCAGGCCTTAAAGCATAAGTTTCTTCCCTCACCAAAGTCCATTGCCACGTGTTGGAGCAAGACAGCTGCTGACGTTTGCCAGGGTTCAGGTTTCTTGGGTTCCTCTCTTCCCAGGGCTTTCTCTCTGGGCTTAGCTCCTCTGTTTCCTCCACATGGTCAGCTATAGACTGTGAGACTCTCTAGGCTTTGCTTCTCTCCACAAGCCCAGCTGTGAACTCTCAGGCAAATGGCTGGTCTTTATCACGGGACCTTCTCTCCTTCCTCATCAGAACTCCAGCATCAAAACTGCTCTAAACACTGTTCTTTGCCATGCCTTTTATATTTGATTTCCTCCCCACCAAGGGGTGGGGCTCAATGCCCTACTGACGTGGCCCAGTTAATGCCCTAATCATAACTTAATCATGCCCAGATTAGCAGACCAGTTTACAAGCACAATCCAATATCTATTTTTGGAATTCGTAATTATGTCAAACTGCCAAACTACTATATCATTCATTTAAACAATTCTTCAATTATGAAAAACAAATTCCTAGCTTTACCCTTATAAGGTACAAACTATACAAGATTGGGTTGTTTGTTTGCTTGTTCCTTTTTTTTTTGACAAATCAATTTTATTGATACATATTAATAAAGCATGAATCTATCCAAAGTGTACAATCAATGGTATTCAGTATAATCACATAGTTTTGCATTCATCCCTTTATTTTTAGAGTATTTTCATTATTCTAATAATCATAATCATAATAATAAACAAAAACCAACCAAACAAAAAAAAAAACCATCACCTCTCAATCTCTCTATGCTTCCCCTATCATACATAGCTGTTATTCTGTTTCCTTCTCTCTAGTTTATTTGTATTTAGATTTTGTAAAACCTGTCATATATGCAATATCATTCACATTTGTATTTTACATAAGGTTTCACTATGTTATACAGTCCCATGTGAAAGTTTTAAGATTTCCTTCAAGTACTGCACATGACCTTAGGCTTTCCCTTTCAACCACTGTCATTCCCATATAAAATCTCTACTAGTCACAAACACCATGATGTGCTCTCAGCATTTCCATTCATTTCCAAAGATTTACAAACAACCTTTTAACCAGTTCTGCACAGATTAATCGTCAGCTTTCCATTCTCTACCCTCATCTATTTTCTGGTGATATATTTTCTAAGTATTAATTCCATGAGTTTACATACTATATTTAGTTCATAATAGCACAGTCATACAGCATTTGTCCTTTTGTGTCTGGCTTGCTTCACTCAACATGATGGCCTCCAGGTTCATCCATGTTGTCATATGCTTCATGACTTCATTTCTTCTTTCTGCTGCATAATATTCCATCATGTGTATAAACCAGTTTGTTTATCCATTCATCAGTTGATGGTTCCCTGGGTTGTTTCCAACTTTTGGCATCATGAATAACTCCCCTATGAACATGAGTGTGAAGATGTCCATTTGTGTCACTGCCCTGAGTTTTTCTGGGTATATACCTAGCAATGGTATTGCCGAGTCACATGGCAGGTCTACATTCAACTTCCTTAGAAACTGCCAGTCTCTCACAGTGGCTACACCATTCTACATTCCCACTGATGGTGAACAAGCATTCCTATCCCTACATATCCTCTCTAACATTTACAGTTTTCTGACATTTTAATAGTGGCCAGTCTAATAGGTGTGAAATGATATTTCATTGTAGTTTTGGTTTGCATTTTCCTAATTGCTTGTGATATTGAGCATTTTTTCATGTTTTTCTTCACTTTTTGTATTTCTTCTTTGGACAATTGTCTTTTCAAGTCTTTTGCCTATTTTTCAATTCAGTAGTTTGTCTTTTTATTTTTGAGTTGTATGATCTCTTTATATATCATGAATCTTAAACCCTTATCAGATATGTGATTGCCAAATATATTCTCCCATTGAGTCATCTGCCTTTTCACCCTTTTGACAAAGTCCTTTAAAGTGCAAAAGTGTTTAATTTTGAGGAGGTCCCATTTATCTGTTTTTCATTTTGTTATCCTTGTGCTTTGAGTATAAGGTTTAAGGTTATTTCTTTTTTAAGATAATATTTTTTTGCTATTACAAAAGCTCTACATGTTGGCAGTGGGCACTATTGATTGAATATAGCATCCATTCCACTCCGACCCTCTGAAGACTACCCTTGCAATCTCATTGTGTTGCCTTTATCTTGAGCTCCAGGGGTGAGATACCTGATTCCCCTAGGAAAATTTATACACTATACATAGAATTTCTTTTAACAAAATGATAGATTCAAGGATGGATACATGACCCAAGTGGATCTAATTAACATCCAGGCTTTATCTGGATATGTGAAACCTATGTTCCTGCAGCCACCACCCCACTTCCCAATAAGTAACCCACCAGAGGAAGAGGCCTCTACCAATCTTAAGGAGACATACTTGAAAGAATTTCAGAATAAAAATTATTCTGGATCATGTGGCTACTAATTCTCATCTTTCCCATGGATATTTTAGTTATGTTAAACTTTCTATCTGTTCTCAGGTTAAGCCTGCTTGAGTTGGCTGTTCTAGAACTTACCACTAAATGCATGGTTTCTGTTAGAAAATTTGACACCAAGAATGGGATGTTGCATGTAACAGGTCCAAGAACACAGAACAGGATGAACCATGGAGACTGTGCAGAGCAGATTGAGAACCCATGCTTCTATTTTAGCACACTGGCCATTCTTGTTAGAGTGTAGCCAAATAGCTGCTTATATGCTATGATATGAATACGCACAGGGTGATAATTCAGCGCTAGCATTAGGGAGGATAATAGGAAAACTCTAGATGTGGGAAAATGTTAGTTATATCTTCTGGCTGTTAGCAAGATCCTGCAAAATTGAAACCATTGCAAAATGTGGAGGGGGAAAATTCAGTTCTTCTAAGGTCATATCTACTTACAACCTGCAACTGAAGTTGACCCAGAGAGTAGTCATTTGGGGATTTGCAAAATTAGAAAAGCTGAAGTTAATGCAAAGGCAGAAATAAAAACAAGCAATTTTACAGTACATAATATAATATTAAGATCCTAGACAAATTTGCCTATTCCCCAACCCTAATCAATCCAATTATTACCGGTTATACATTTTCTGTGTTGAGTAAGAACATTTCAGGTATTGCTAACCACATTGCCACAGTGATTAGTTTGTGAATGTGTATATAAACTTTACTTTAGCCAATACACTCATAGCATTCCTACAGTGATTGTTTCAAGATAATGACTGATGTTTGTTCAATCATAATCTAAGTACCTTTTATAATTGTTTAAATAAATAAATAAATAAATATAACTTTCTAGGCAAAAATGAAGCCTGCGCTTTGATTAAATTGCACTTTCTTCTTTACTTTACATTGAATTGATAACCCCCCCTCCTTAAAATCTGTACCAATTTGAGTTGAGTTTTCTATGGTCTGAAACCAAAAGTATCTTAAATATTTGAGGGGTTACCCTAGGAATATTTCTATATACCAATAAAAGAACCAAATAAAGTAAGAACAAAAAAAAAAAAAACCTTACAAATGAAACTGCTGACCCATTCCTTGTTAAAATTTTTTCAAAAATATGTATTATTTCAAAAATAATTGTTCAATGTAAACACATCATAATTTTCTATATATAGCTTTTTATTCTCACAAATATGGGCTGATACAAGAATACAGTTTTATAATGTGTTTTTTAATTTAAGAGAATGTAAGCGTTTTTACTATCCAAATACAGAAACAATTTTAATATTTATATTAAGTCCATTTTATAGATGCATCTTACTTTATTTAGCCTGCTCATTTTAAAATAGTTAATTTCAAAGTTTACATTTTTATGAATAAGCTTTCAAGCTACTTTCCAAGTAGACCCTTAATTTTATACTGATTATAAATTCCTACAGAGAAAATTGCCTGGCTACGGAAGTTATTCCAATGGTTTTTGAAATATTTTGGCAAAATAACCTCTGAATTACATGTTAGCACTCTGTGGTCCTATCAGCAGTATACAAGTGTATCTCCCCACACTCTGAGCAAAACTAGGCAATCATTTATCTATATTTTATTTAATAATCAAAGTTTAGAAGATCTCTTGTGTGGAAGAAGACCTAAGATGCAACAGGCTTCATTAACTTAAATCTCAGTGTTAACTATCATTGAGATGTCAACAAATTTCTTATACTAAATTATCTGAGGCTTATTAGACTATGGATATAGTGTCTCAAACACCTTTCTGAAATATGAATGACGAGTTTAAAGAAAGGTCTTGGGGATCATTTATAATGAAAAAATTCAACATTGCCTTTGGACTAGTGGCATCATTATTTTTACCTCTTCACTTCTCTTGAAATAGTGACAAAATGTACTGATTTCAATCCCTAATTTTTCCCCAGACCAGAGCACCTTGTACTGTTTCCTCTGTACCTGTTGTTATTAATTTATCAGGTACTCGTGATTTATCACCTGAATTAGGAAAATATTTTCCTAATTGGTCCCCGTGCTTCCAAGTCTAATCTTTTTAATGCCTCTGCAGTATTGCAGGGTGATCTGTCTGAAAAATAAATACAAAACAAAAATTATCATGTTGGTTTTCTGTTTTAAATCCTTCACTCTTTCCTCATTCTTTCAGTATAGATACAAACATTCTAGGCTAACGTATAAGACCCTTAGTAATATGGTCTTGGCATCTTTTCATTGTCCCCTCTCATTACATACTCTCTGTGGTAAATTGACTTCATTGATATCCCCAGTTTTTCACCTTTTCCTGTATACATACATTTATAATGTTCTCCCACACTGACGTTGAACTTAGCCATATATCTTGGGACAGCGGCAAAAAATTATGCCAGCAGAGGCGTGAAAAAGTGCTTGCATATTTCTGCCTCCATTCTTGGCCCTCTGAGGTCTACTTGCTAAAGGCCAAGTTGCACATATCAGCAACATTTGTCCCAGGAACAGTCATCCTACGTCAGCCAACAGCAGGATAACCACCAGAAATGTGAATGGGTGTCAAGATGATACCAGAAGAAATGGCAAAAAAAGCCATACCATTATTATCTCTAGATTTAAAAGAATTAGTAAATAATGTGACTGTGGCAGTTTGATATTATTTATGAATTCCAAAAATAGATGTTGGATTATGTTTGTAAATTGGTCTGTCCCTTTAGGCATGTTAGATTATATTGAATTCAGAGGTTTCACTTTTACTTGATTAAATAATGATTAAGGCTTTGATTGGGCCACATCAGTAGGATGTTGAGTCCCTGTCCCCTTGGTGGGCGGGGACTCACAGAGAAAACCATACAGCAGAGAAGAGATTGGGAGTTTTTGAGCTGGAGCCCAGGAAGTAAACACACAGGAGAATGCAGAGCAGATGGGCCTGGAGAGAATAGAGCCTGGGGAGAGAGACAGAGCCATTTGCCTGATAGTCTACAGCTGGTCTTGTGGAGATAGCAGAGCAGCTGAGCCAGTCTACAGCTGGCCTTGTGGAGATCACAGAGCAGCTGAGCTAATCTACAGCTGGCCTTGTGGATATAGCAGAGCAGCTGAGCATGGAGAGAGGCAAGCCCTGGGAAGAGAGGAACTCAGGAAGCTGAACTCTTGGAGACTTTGGCAGCCAACATGAGGCAACAGACTTTGGTGAAAGAGGTAAGTTGCACTTTATGGCCTGGTAACTGTAAGCTTCTACCCCAAATTAACACCCTTTATAAAAACCAACCAATTTTTGGTATTTTGCATCAGTACCTCTTTGCCTAATACAGTGACTCTTTCAATTGGGGTTTAGAGCAATTCAAATAAGTCCAAATTTTACTGGTTTGGCATTTTATCAGATTAGATTTTAGGGAATTCCTAAAAGCTCTGGCCCCAGCTATGGTTTTCCCAGGCTCAATTCAAATGCCACTTTTTCTGTCATTCCATGTCATCTCTGCCTTCCAAAATGACCATACTCCATCCCCATCCCATCTGGACTTAATTATTATTTTTTTAAAAGTGTGATCCTATTTTCCTTTGTAAATCATAGTTATTGAGATTATATGTTGGTTGAATTCAATAGAATTTAATGGAATTTGAATATGATTTTTTAATTCATAATGAGGTTTTATGGCAGAAAAAAATGGATTAAGATGAACAGAAACAATGTTCTATATCCAAACTTCCAGTGATTCCAATGTGTTGTGTGACTTTGAGCATGTGATTCCAAGTCTCAGCCTTCTCAGCTGTAAAATTACACATACATACATTCACACATATACCTGCCTCACAGTATTCAGAGGAATAGTAAATGCTAAAATGTAAACTTTTAATGAGTTTGTTGACTCTGAATCAAATGAATCAAAATTTAAAGGCCTTTCAGAAAATCTGTATTTTAAAAGATGCTATGTTCAAAGTCAGTGCTTATTCCAAAATGATAAAAGTTGTTGAAGGATTTCACCAACTGAGAGAGCCTGGGAATATTTTGTGAATATAAATGTATTTCTAGCAATCATACTATATGGAGTCTAGCACCAAATTTGGAAGCAATCTTAACGCCAACACCAATGTTGACATGGCCTCATTCTTAGATTAGCTGATACTGGTCTGAAAACACACAAAGCAAAAATCCCATTTAAGGGTATTCTGAAACTATAAGTACATTTCAATTCATGGGGTACCATTCAGATGTACTTTGTTTACTTATACAATAAACATGTCCATTTGTCTACATATAAGAAGAAAGAAAGGCAAAATGATGGCATTTATTGCAACTCATTAAGTGCTATTAGGCATTTATCCATCACTTGCTAAAGGAAAAACATTCATATAGTCAGGTAGTCTTTTAAAAATGTATTCAATACAGTTGATATTGACAGAAGCAATCAAGTGATAACATCCTGGGAGAAAAATCAAGTGTTTCATTTAACAAAAAAATGTCTGTAAAAAATCACCAGTGAAAGTGATTTATGTTACTAAAAAAAAAACAAAAACAATAATCTAAACATATGCACCTTACTACACATTGACTCTGGGTTTGCTTTTTAACTACAGTCTTTTTTCATTAATAAACTCTATTTTTAAAAAAGTTAGCTTACAGAAAAGTTATATCAAAAGTATAGGGGATTTCCATATACTCCACAGCCCACCCACAATATCTCCTATTAATTACACCTTACATTTGTGACAATTAATGAATAAATACTGAAGTACTGCTACTAATCAAGGCCTATAGTTTACATTATTGCTTACATTTTGCACCATACAATTTTATAGATTCTGACAAAATGTATACTGGCCCGTGTCTGCCATTGCAATATAATGCAGAACATTATGTCCTAAAAATGCCCCATTACTTAGTCTTCCCTCCCCTCCACTTAGAACCTCTGGTAGCCACTATATATTATTCTATTACTACAATAATAATAAGTCTTCTTTGGTCCATGATTGCATCCCCCCCCCCTTTGTTTCTTCATTCCTCAATCTTAAGGATTTTGGTGTAATGATGCCTGTTCTGCTTCCAATTGAGAGAGGGCTTAATCTTATGGATCAGATAAAAGGATCTGCTTTGCTTGCAGTTGTGGATACCCTTTGTTTTTGTGGATGGGGGTTGTCCATCATCATCATTTTGTTAGTTGTCCCAGGCGAGTCCAATGAAGTGGATGAAGAGTAGGTGTTGGCCAAACTTCTGCTGAGATTCAGGGCTCAACTGGAATATGAACATAACAAAGATTTAAGTCTCTGGGATGTATATTTAATGGGTATATTGCTAATTATATATTCAAATAAAAGTGGTAGAAAAATCATGTCTAGGGAAATTATGAATGAATCTAACTCTCTTAAATTGGTTTAATTGGTGAAATAGATTCTCATATACTACAATGTAAGGCCCACCAATGATTTAATGAGGTTGTGTGCCTTACCCATAGTGTCTGGATGTCTCTAGAACCTTCAGGAGCACTGCTGTTTGAGACTTTGTTTACTGTGGCAATTGGATCCACCTGAGACATGCATAAGCAAAACCTGTGGAATGAACTCCAACTCATTTTGAAATCTCTTAGCTGTAAAAAACTCTTTGGATTTAATGTTTCCCCCTTTAGGTCAAGGTCTTTGTCCAAATGCATTGTTGGTTGGTGCTTGGTACATTTTTTTTCCATATTCCATTACATTTATTTTTTATTTTTATTGTTTTATTTTTAAAGAAGCTTTAGATTACATGAATGTTACATAAAAAATATAGAAAAAATATAGGGGATTCCCCACACACACACACTGTCCCACATTATCAACATCCTTCATTAGTGTGGTACATTTGTAACAATTGATGAGCACATATTGAAGCATTGCAATTAATCCTGGACTATAGTTTACATTATACTTTACATTTTGTCCCCACAATTTTGTAGGTTATGACAAAATACATAATGGCCTGTATCTGTCATTGCAATGTCATGCAGGACAATTCCAATGTACAAAAAATGCCCCTATATTACACCTATTCTTCCTTCTTCCTCCACTCAGAACCCCTGGTAGCCAATACCTTTATATCAGTGATAAAAGTTCTTCCATTGTTAGAATAATAATGTCTATAGTAAAATAATAATGTCTATTTTAGTCCATTGTTCATTCCCCAGTCTTAAGGATTTTAGGACGGTGATGCCTACTCTGTTTCTAATTGAGAGGGAGCTTAGATTCCATGGGGTAAATGAATGGAACTATCTTGCTTGCAGTTGCAGACACTCTGTTCTTTGGGATGGGCTTTGTCCATCTTCATCTCCTTGTTAGTTGTCCTATGTGAGTCCAATGAACTGGAGAGAAGTGTTGCAACTCTGCTGAGATTCAGGGCTCAGCTGGCACATGAACAGACCAAAGATTTAAGTCTCTGGGACATATATTTAACAAGTATAGTGCTAATTATACATTCAAATAAAAGAGGCAGAAGAGCCATGTGTAGGGAAACTATAAATGAGTCTCTTTTACACTGGGAAGCATAAATTCCAAATGAAAGCCCACTGACAGGGTCCTGAATTCCTGAGCTTGTCTGCCCTGCTTATAGAGTCTGGATGTCTATAGAGCCCTGAGAAGCCCTGCTGTTTGAGACACTGTTTACTGTGGCAGACAATGAGCTCCTGCTGAGACATGCATACATGTACCCTCTGGTGTGGCTTCCTAACTCACTTTGAAATCTCTTAGCTATAAAAACTCATTTGTATTTCATATTTCCCCCTTTTGGTCAAGGTCTTTTTCTGGATGCATTGCTAGTTAGAGCTTGGTAATAATTCCCCAGGTCCAGGGAAGCTCTTCCCCAGGAGTCATGTCCCACACTGGGGGAAGGTAGTGTGTTTATATGCAGAGTTTTGCTTAGAGAGGTGCCACATTTGAGCAACAAAGAGGCTTTCAGGAGGTAACTCTTAGGCAATATGCTAGGCTAAGTTTCAGTTTCACAAGAAAAGGTTCATATGTACAATCATCAATATCAAGGGCCTGGTATAATGGACTGTCCTCCACTAGGCACTGCCCTTGTACTCAGAGAATGTAGCAGGACTCCCAGGATGGGAATTCAATATTCTTTCGGTTATTGTGTGGACTTCCACACACCAAGACAACACCCCATGAACACTTGAGCATATTTCTATGTCTTAGAGGTATGCCCCAGGTGTCCGCTCCCCACACATCCCCCTATCACCAACACCCTGCACCAGTGGTCCTCCCCTGTCACATTGTGACCCTACTGTATCCAAAACCTCTCCAAAAATGAAGCCAACAATATAACCAAATAAAATTAATAATAAAATGAAATATTAATAATAGTTTTTTAAATAACCAATAAAATACAAGAAAAAAATTTGAAATAATATAAAAATTTTTATATATTTTGTCTTTCATCACTGTAAGATCTGTTGTCCTGTGTGTACAGTGACAATTTCTTCAGTATATTCCCCCGATGTTATTAATAAGGGAGAGTGGAAAAGGGGGAGGGCATTAGGTATATGAGAAGCCCCTATATTTTCTGTGACTTTTCTGTAATCTAAAGTTTCTTTGAAGATAAAATGAAAAAATAAGGCACTTGGTATTAATCCTTAGGTGTCAGGGAAGCTCATACCCAAAGATATTGAGCAAACTCACAGAGAGAGATTCTGGAAGATAGATTACCAGATGATAGAAATGGAGTAGAAATTAATGAGCCGATGCTCAATCTGGGCAGAATCAATGATAAGGTGGTTGAGGGAGGGGGTTGGCATGGACTTGGCTGATGGTGGCACAATGATGTGAGTGGAGTTGGCAGTGCTGAAGTGTGAGTGTGAGCAGGATTGGAGAGGTGAGTTGGGCTATCCATGGAGCTTAGGGGAGGGCTGGAGGAAGGAACAGGTGAACTCTGGGGAGGTAGAAGACTTGTGGTTGAGAATACAATTTTCAGAGTGTTCTTTTGCAACTATGAAAGGGGAGAGTCGCTAGTGCAGGGTGTCAGTGGTGGAGAGATGTGTGGAAGGGTGCAACTGGGGTATGCCACTATTGAATATGAATGTGTTCATCTTGTCATAGGGTGTTATCTCACTGGATGGAAACCCACACAATAACCAACAAAATATTAAACTCCCATCCTGGGGAGTCCTGTTATGTTCTCAAATAGAGTGGCAACAATCTATAGAGTTCATAGTCAGTGCCTTAGGGAAAAAAAAAACAGACCAACAAACAAGC
This sequence comes from Cabassous unicinctus, assembly GCA_029593785.1. Lineage (NCBI taxonomy): Eukaryota > Metazoa > Chordata > Mammalia > Cingulata > Chlamyphoridae > Cabassous > Cabassous unicinctus. The sequence continues at coordinate 13,945 of JAQZBX010009883.1, forward strand.
CCTCGGTATTAATGCTTGAACTTATGAACCTTATCCTTGTAAAATTGAAACTTAGCCTAATAAAAATTCTTGCCTAAGAGTTACCTCCTGAAATCCTCCTTGTTACTTAAATGTGTCCTTTCTCTGAGCTAACTCAGCAAATAAACTCATTATTTCCCCCAGTGAGGGACATAACTAGTCTTTAACATTAACTATGTCTAGCAGAATTAGCCATTTCATCTGAAACCCCACTGTGCTTTTTCTGTATTTTACATTTGTTATTCATAACTGTAGTTGCATTTGGATGAATATTGCCTATTATAATAGTCTGTACGCTTTGAAGGACAGACGTATTTAAACCACTGCATTCTTGCTGTTCTTGTACCTTGCACTCAGATACTCAATGAATGTTAACTATATTAAACAACTACTTAGGAATATACAATATTAGTATTTTCATGCTATAGTGGTTACACTCTCTTTAGGGAAAGAAGTATGTTGCAATGATTAAGAACAAATAGTGGTCTCAGCAAGACCTAGATTTAAATGCTGGTGCCTGCAGTTTTTAGACTGGGCAAAGCACCTGACTTCTCTAAGTTTCAGTTTCTTCATGTTTAAAATGACATTAATAAAGTACCTATTTCACAGTGTTATGAAGATTAAATAAGATAATACATGCAAAGTATTTAAAACTAAAAGATTTAAACTATTATTATCATTACTTGGATCCAAGGCAGATTTACCTCTAGTAACATCTGTAAATGTAAAGTAGCATTATAGAGACTAAAGTGATTAATGAGAGTAGTCATAATTAACAGTTATTTTGTTCATTACTTTTTAAAATTTAAGATTGTGGGCATATAGTAGAAAAAATACTTGGTTCATCTTATGTGTTAAAAAAACATTGATAATGGAAAAAAACAACCACCAATATGTGGACATCAACAACTTGTTAAACTAGTCAGTGCCTTGGATGTCAAAACAGTTCCTCTTCCCAGCATTCATTTAAATAACTCAACACCTGGCTAAGATGAGTTATTAATTCTATTTCACTTATGAAAAATTATCTTTAACTGGCAAGAAAGTATCTTTTCTACTTGGCAGCATCATATTCACCAGCCTGATGTTCTTCCCAGAAAAGCTAAATGAATAACAAATTTACCATGAGCAGCTTTCCAAATTTCCTGCAACAAGCTCTGTAATTTGCTTACAGGTGTAATATGCCACCAGTAATTGGACTGGTTTGAATTCTGTTTAGTGCTGCATCTGCTGATGCCATTCCTTCCTCCTAATTACAATTAATATAGCTCCTTTTGACTTTGTCAATTTCCAATTCTGATGCATTGGTTGTTCAGAGCTTTTGGAGTAATTATGATTGTTATTCTCCAATCATGGATTAATTCTTTCAAAAATGAATTGGGGATAATTGAGTGAGGTTATTGCTTCATCTTAAATTGAAGAGAATTTCAAGACAGAAATTAATTCTCTATGTGTGTGGATGTGTCTAAACCAATGACACATAAAATATATTTAACTTAAGAATATATGTGTACATCTAAACATACATATATTTAACTTAATGGAAAACCTTGATTTACAGTGTTAAAGCACTACTGTGGCTTCTGCCTATGAAACGGATGCTATCAACCACACACTACAATTTAAATATGTTTTCTCAAACATTTTGCTTACACTTACAGTTGAAAGTCGTTTGGTCCCTTTGTTCACCATTGTTATGTGTGTGTTTTCGGGGGAGGTTGTCTGTCTATATTTGTTTCCTTTTACATTAATTGAGAACTTAGTAAAGCAAATGACTTCATTACTCTGGACACAGCCCAGTCAGTTCCTAGTTGCACAGTCACAATCTGGCTTCAGAAATAATTTTATCTCCTGCAATGTGTCTTGATGGACTTATATCAATCATAATATCACTAATTATTGCTAATGAAAATGTGAGAAGGGTATCAATATATTAATATATAAACTTGCCATTCCTCAAGATGATTTTCTCATCATGATCCTGTGTGTAGCAGGATTATTAATGGAAAGAACTGTCTCATAGGAGGCGCTCTAGTTCAGTGTTGTGCAGGGTAATGATGCAAGATTTTGAGTGAAAACTAAATCAATCTGAAATTCTTTTCCAACTATGTGATAATAACCTTAACAACTCTGAAGGTCCTTCCCCTCATCTGCAAAGCAGAAATATTAAAACTTACCTCATAAAGTTGTTTGGAGGAATAGAGGTGACACATATTGGGGGGATTTGCAGAGTACACAACAGAGAGGAGGTACTGAAGAAATGGTAATTTTCCAGATGCTGAACTGAGACCTAAAAACCAGTACAAGCATATTCAATAACTAAATGTAACATAAGGCAGGAAGCATAATAACTTGGTGAGAATCATTTAAAAACAGATCCAGAAGTTGACTTTCCTGGCTTTATTAATAAAATATCCAAAAAGGTGAAGACATGAAATAGATTGTATAAAATGTGTCACCATATATACCTGAATTTTTCGACCTTTTGGTCTTATAATCTGTTGCTCTACAGCATTCTAAATATCACCTACAGAGCTAATTTATTCCCTAGTCAATTCACCACCAGTAAGGAGTACTTGCTATGTGCTAAGTGTTTTGCAGACATTAACTCAATTATTACTTGTAGCAAATCTGTATGGTACCTATTTTTAAGTATGATAGCCCCTTTTCAAATAATTTATTCAAGTGTCATATAAGTTATATAGCTAGGATACATTCAGAGATTAGTAGAGCTATGACTAGGGCAATAGAAAAAATCCAAATCTAAAGTCCAATGGTGACAAAGAGCCAACAGAGGTTGCATTAGAAATACCAAGTACTTGTGAGATGGGCCCAGAATAGGTACAGGCCCATTAAAAAGGCTCTGACATGGATCCAACTTAAGGACTAGCCCATAAAATGGTCCTGATAATAATTTTTAAAAATGTTTGGGAGCAGAATTTCAGTTATAAAAATATTTAAGACATGCACAAGGAATTAGGGAAGCTAAAACTGGAAGTATAGTTTAGGTTTGGAAAAGGAGGCCTTACTCAAGGAATACGAACTTTGTTGCACAATAAAATTCAACTATTTGGTATCCTTGCTGTGAGCTCCTCTGTTTCTTTGCATTTCTGCTAGTTCTCATAATCAAATACTATATGACTTATCTGATATTTGAATATGATAAAGATAGTGATAGAGTTTTTCAGTTTAGCCAAAACACATCCCCGAATTCTTAAGTTCTGAGAACTTCTGGTTCCATAATTCATTGCTCAATAGATACATGAGGTTTAAAATTTAGTAAGACAACAAAGATCAAAGAGGCTAAAACTTGTAACTAGGTTAGTGCACTAGGGAGAGAAGAAAGTGTACACTATGCAATAAGGAAACATCCCATAAAGCAAGTAAAAAATATTTTGCTGACTGAGGAAATTCAAAATCATATGATACTATTAACCCTCACTCTTTCATTGTCCTGGTAGACATCACTTAACAATCATGACCCCTTTTTCCACCATGGAGTTTGAAGAGGCTTCAGTTCTTTTGCAGTCCAGTGACATAGCCAGATGCTGTCAATTTATATGGCTTACAGTGCAAGAAGAAATCTATTGGCCATCTTGAGTATTCAATATTTAATTTAATAAATATTTACTGTTTAATATCAGTCCATTATTTTACTCAAACTAACCCAAGAAAGTATCATCATTTTAAAGTTCCACAGAAACCAAGACTGCTTTTGTAATTAGAAATAATCTTTTTTAAAAATGAGAAAAAAGAAGGTAAATTTATAAGCATAGTTCTAGACATTTAAACTTAATATTCAATCTCTAACAGTGGAAAGAGTATGAAGGTTTTCCATATTTTCCTGTTCACACTCTACTTCATTCCGTTTGGTACAAACAAGAAACCTCTATAACCTTGATGCACATTGGTATAATCAGATAACTGGAAATTCTGTAATGCCACAGAATGCTATGAATGACAGTAAATAGTGATCCAGCTTAATTATTACCATTGAGAATGTCCAGCAAGAGACAACCTGGAATCCCAGCAATAGAGAAGTTACAAATGAACATTGTTAAGAGATCTATGCCAGCAGGACGGTAAGTAGACAGACAGTACTCCCGACAATAAGTGCATGAGGAAGAAAAATTCTAGGAACAAGGGCAGACATTTAAAAATCTGACTATGGTACTGAGACAAGTGTTTACCCCTTGGTTTATCAAGACTAGGATGAGATATGTTGATGTTGTCTCAAGAATGAGACAGCTGGCCAAATAACAAAAGTAGAACTTAAGGTCAGAGCTGTTGCCTTGATACTATATCCTCTGAGTGCTGACGTTAAGGAATGAGAACTGAAAATCTGAGTACAAATTCAGGCTCTGCCAATTATTATCTGTGTAACCTTGGAAAAAAGTATGGTGCCTTTTGGAACTTCAGTTTTCTCATCAATAAAATACTGTTAACAGACTTACTTTATAGGTATATGATAAAGATTATAATTGACAGTATATTTAAAATGCCTCATATCTCTATATATCCTAGCATATAAGTGGAGCTCAATAAATTCTAAATAGTTCTATGGAATTATACCTCCCCATCCAGAAATTTGATCAGTATTGGGCCTAGAATCAGAAGGGGAGTGGAGAGAGAATTGAGTTTCAAGTGGCTGCTTCACTCTGGGAAGATGTGCGCTGAAGGAAAGAGGTGAAGTATGGACAGCTGGATATAGAATTAAGGGTTTATTCCTCAAATAAACATCAGTTTGATTTTGTGACCAGGTCAATCCAACACTGTCAACCCCATGAGAAAGATAAAAATAAAGAATGTGGTAGCCTTGATTTCTCAAGGATATGTCCAGCCTCAGTGCAACTTTCTGAACTAATTTCCCCCCTCAGCCATATGCACAAGATGAAGCCTACCGGTGGCCTGTGATAGGGCCATAAAGAAAAGTTTCCTGCATATGGCTCAGTCTCTTTATAGTCATACCTCCTTGCAAACATTTTCACAGGATTAAATTTTGGAAGGTTTTGTTAAGGAAAAATGGAAATGAGGGAAGCTGTGAACTCATCTGTGAAAAGTAAAGGCAATATATGAAATTGGCCTGCTGCATATCCTTTCATGTGCATTTAATGTTTTGATAAGCCTTTGAGAAGAACTGCCAATAAAGTACTTCCTTGTTGCCATAGAGCAGAATATGAAAAATTCCTCAATCTCTGGAACTGGGTAATAACATGTCTTCCCCAACTCCACAGAGAGATGTTAAATACTCTGCAGAGTTTTATATACACACAGAGAGAAATATCTTTACCTGAATATAGACAATGTAGCTTTCTAAATATTATATGATAACTATCTTTAACCAGATAGTCCTCCATTAATGCAATAACTCTAAATGCCCACTGTATGTGGCTGATGTAGGATATCAAACTGTACAAAGCAGTAACCTTAAATGTCTTTAGACATCACCCATCCCAACCTTAAATCTAGACAATTATTGTAACATATTTACTCCAGATTCTAACTCTTTCTTTTTCTGCTTTCCAAAATATAGTACATACATAGAAGAAGCAAGAAACAAGCAAAACCTCGGTATTTTAAATAGTTAAGATTCTTAAGAAAATTATTAAATTATTTTCACTGCAGCAACCACTCAAGTAACTCACCTAATGGTGATCTATTGCATTTGAGTATGTTTGCCCTGAGCTGTGTCTCAAATGTGAAAATGCATCTCCACCAAAAATTGAGAAATATTGGAGGGACAGTGGAAAATACTGTTGAGGTGCAAACCTTAATTTCTTCAGATTTCAGTAATAGTATTGACCAAAGAAAATCATACTCAAATGTGAAAATAGATTTTCTGCAGGGTTTATTCTGAACCAACAGCCAGAAATACTAATTTAGGCAAAGGATTCTAAAGAATTGTTGCACCCACATACGTTTTTTCCTAATAAATGATATCAACGATGCAAGAGTATTTTCTTTTATTACTCAAATATCAATACAACTATTCAAAATATTAGTGACCGATATTATGGATTTACTTCTAGGCAGGGAGAGCCTACCTTCATTTTAAGTCATGTAGTCTCTAACTCATCCTTATTTTAGTCTATACTAAATTTTAGACCAGGTCTTATATATATGTAAATAGGAACATTCAATAGAGCAGAGATATTACCCTGAAAACTTCAGATGCTTTCTTTTGTCTCTTCTAATGGGAAAACATTAAGGTGAAAAATCTTTGTCCTTTGATTTATCTCCCTTTCTGACTTTTCTTTGTCAGAGGTCTGGTGACTGATCTAATAGCTCCAGTGGATGGAGTCCTGTTAGTGTCACTTTTAATGTGCAATCCAGCCTATCGTCTATAGCTGTCCTCAGCTTGTTTGTATCCGGGTATACTGGGTGCTTGTCCTTCTAGGCTCCAGAGATATTAAGCAGTTTCTATAGATACAGACCTGTCTAGGGTCTAGCTCTTCTAAGAGCTCCTTGCTGCAATTGATTGGGAAAACCAAAGGAAAACATTATATATCCCAAGATCTGGACTTGGGGACATAGGTAGAAGTCCTTCCCATGTTCTCTTCTCCAACGTAACCAGTAATCAATCTCATATTTTGTTCCAATACATTCACTTCTTTGTAACATACTTGTATCAGCTAGTACTATGAAACAGAAGAAGGATGAGTGGTGCCCCTAAACCAACTTCCAACAAAAAGTTTGAATTCCTTGATATTTATAAAATACATTTTCTGAAAATCTAAAGGAGAAAAAAAAAAGAACCTGCTAACCACGAACTTGACAGCTTAGATATTAGATTCCAGGAGCAAATCATATGGGAATAATTGCAAATGCCTTTGCCAAATTTCTCTAGAAAGTTTAGATTCAGAGAAATCACTGACATAAATCCTACCATATCATTAATGTAAGGGTAGGGCATATCATCACACTCAGTGAACCGACAGAGAAAACAGGCTTACTAGGTTTACACAGTCAATTGTTGTTAAAAAAAATAATTAGCAAAATTATCTGCAGCCCCACAACCATCACACTGAACTGACCAGGCAGAGACTTCCCTCAAATGACTACAGAATCTCGACTAGTTACATCCCTCAGGGCAAGAATCTGAGCCAATAGTAACCCAATTTTTATATAGTCTATATTCAGTGCCAGAGAAAAATGTTTAACCCAGATTTCCGCTGCTCTAAAGATGGAAAAAAAGAAGGAACATTGAGTTTTCTGGGGAAAAAAACACCTAACTACTGAAAGAAAATCTATGAAACATGAGAAAGTTTTACTTCCTAAGTGTAGATAAATGTAAAAGCCATCTATTTTGAATAAATTAATGACTCTCCCCATAAAGGGTTTGTTAACTAACTGATGCATGTAAATGTTTTAGAATCCAATCACCAGCATCTATTATATGGTGCTTAACATGAAACATAAAGGAATATGGCTAACAAGAGTCCCACAAACTGATGTTTTGAAATTGCTCAGTTGATTTCAATAGATGAAACATTTCTACTAACGTAGACCACAGTATACACTGAAAGCTCTTTAGAACTATTATTTTTGTCCAAATTATATTCAGTTTAGTTTACAACTTGGAAAAAATAACCATGTTTTCAATTTTACAAAGAAGGAAGAAAATATTTAATATTCCTGAATGAAAAGTGGCTAGGTATTATAGGCAACCAATATGTTTAAATTGAAGATGGCTAATATTGGTTAAATTGACTGATGAGACAGAATAAAAAAAAGAATCAGTTTTCAAATTTTTCCCTTCTTGGGGTATTGGAAAACAGGCTGTGGAATGAACTCCCAAGGAAAATGATCAAGTGATTAATATATTTCAAATGGTAATAATGGTAATTGGTGTGGAAGATTGGATGTGGACTTATTCAAAAATATAATTAACAATCAAATTCATCAAACACATAATTTATTCATTGAGAGTTTGGGAAGTTGAAGAGTAGAAAAATCTTATTTGAACTGAGATTATGTGGTAGAGATGGCTACCTAAGTATTGACTCAGACCAATGGCTAAAAGGGAAGTTTATGTCTGACTTAGTTGTATCTTAAGTAACAGACTCTGTGTTGCAGCTTCTAAAAGACAAAGAATTTCAGAGAAAATTCATGAAAATCTACTCAATTTCCTATTGACCTTCCAATTCCTTGTCTTCTCTCTAGATTCCTGGCTTCCCTGATTTCACCTTGGATTTAATCATGGCTACTCTCATATCTCTACATATTGATTTGAACAGGTATTATTGGTTCAAGTCGTGGTTTTTGAGTGGCCCCTGCTATATCCCTTGCTCACTTTTAGCATCATTATCATCAGGAGGAAGTTAACTCCTATTAGTTAAAATGACTTCCCACCTGTATATGATCTATATATCCCCATTTCATAGATAAGGTTAAAATTGCCTCTTCTTTAGAGGATGGTTTAGTCATGCCACACCATTTATATTCACTTATTATTGTAGGTCTTTCTAAGGGTTTTCAATTGCTTAGGTTGCAAAACAGGTTTCATATGAAGGGTTTATGTTGATCACTTTGTAGAGATGTACAGAGGTCTATAGAGAGGAGGATTCTAAGAGCCTTTCAAGGCTCAGTGAGCTAGATTCAAGACCCACCCAGGTTCAATAGGAAAGAGTACATTTATTAATAATAACTTACCCTGATATAAAATGTGAAATTATCCTTTATCTACAAGTGACATTGAACTGATAGTGTTCACATAATATATTTTATGCCTACCGTCCATTTGGAGAACCACCTTACTCTCATTTATTTGGGTTAGGCTTCAAACTTTATGCTACTGAAAACACCTATCCACTAACCCCCCCCCCCGCCATCAATCCATGGAAGGGAATGTGTTCTAGGCCTGCTGTTATTATCTGTCCTCCCAACTCTAGTAACTCTTACCAAGAGTGAGAAAATTAGCCAAGCATAGACCTTTTTGGGAGATTATGTGGGATATCCAGGTGGAAGATGCATTCTCTTTCCCTTTGATGTTTTTTTTAATGAGATTATGTATCTCTGGAGCTGCTAGTGGCCATCTTTCCTAGTTGCATGGAGAAAGACTATCTACAGTAGAAGTAAAACAGAGATAAACAGGCTGAAAACTGTTCAAAGAGAAGAAGAGAATTTTAGAGGCATTAATTGTCCAATTCTAGTCACTGAGGGCCTGATCCCAGTAATTATTTATTTGATTATGTAAACTACACCCAGTATCCTTTCCAATAAACAAGTGAGCAATTTCCTTCTGCTTAAGCCATTTATTTGTTCTTTTTCTTTTTGAATAAATATTTATTTCATTAATAGTGGCCAGGCCACTATTCTAGAAAATGGAAATATAGCCGCAAACAAAATAGAACAGGTCCCTGACTTTATAAAGCTCACATTTTCTTGGGGAGATAGATAATGAACAACATGCATAAGTGGTTATTTAGAGTGTGTTAGATATTTTTAGATGTTAAGGAGAAGAAAATAAAGCAGAGTAGAAAAATGAATACTGTTAGACATAAAGAAGAGTTCAAATTTTATATAAGGTAAGCCGGGAAAGTTGTTCGCATTAAGCATCTGTCACATATCACCACAAACATTTTGTAATAAAACAAAAAATAATGTGGGTCTATCTTACTGTTAATTTTATTATCACCACTTTAATTGTAATCTCCATTACCCTCATATTGCCATTGAAAGACTCTATCCCACAAGACCATGAGCATCTTATTTTGTAGCAGTTATTCCACCTTGTAAACTTTTTCATTTTGCATGTTTCCTTCCCACCAAGATGGCTCCCTTGCCTGTCTGCTCATTGTTTCCACTCGTTGACTGCTCACTATGTCTGCTCACTGTGTCTGCTTCTCTTCTTTAGGAGATACCAGAAACTGAACCTGGAACCTCCCATGTGGGAGACAGGTACCTAACCGCTCAAGCCACATCCATTCCCTGCTTGTTGTGTCTGCTCATTGCATCTGCTCGTTGTATCTGCTTGTTGCATCTGCTTGTCTTCTGTCGAAGGCACCAGAAACCGAACCAGGGACCTCCCATGTAGAAGGCAGGTGCCCAGTTGTTTGAGCCACATCTATTCCCCCCATTTTACATGATTTTTAATCCTATAAATACACTTCAACCTCTGGTTTTAGGGTAGTTCAAAAACTCAATTTCAAACTCTTCATTTGAAGCTCCAACAACTAGTTTGCGGTAGTTCATAATAATGAGCATGGTTGCTCTATTAGCTTTTGCTACAGTAATCCTGTATAAGAATCAACCCCCAAATCTCAGTGGCTTATGACCACAAACATTTTATTTCACACTCATAGGTTAACAGATCTACTGATCCTGTCATTGATCACAGGAGCTTGAGAGAGATGAGTGGTAATCTGTATGAGCTCAGAACTGGCCCCTTATCATTTAGCCCCAAATTCTATCCATCAGTGCAAGTCAAGCCCAACATAAGTGGGGTGGAAAACTATATTCCACTCTGAGTGAATCATTGCAAAGACAGAGGAAAGGAATATATAAAATAATCTACTATAGTAACTAAATGTATTCTATAAAGTGAGCACTATAATAATAGGCATTGACCTTAATGTGTCTCCGCAATGGAACATTTGGAAATTTGGCCCTATTCAGGTCATATAAGAAGAACTACTAGAAGAGAGATAGGCGTTTTAAAAACTGGAGGCTCTGGGGGCAGGGAGAGAGAAAAGCAGTCGTAATACAGGGGCTTTTTCGGGACTTGGGAATTGTCCTGAGTGACATTGCAACGACAGATATAGACCATTTTATATCACCACATAACATGCAGAACTGTGTGGGAGTGTGGTCTACAATGTGAACTATGGTCCATGCTTAATGGCAAAGCCCCAGGATGTGTTTATCAATTGTAATGAATGTGCCACACTAATGAAGGATGTTTATGTGGGAGGTTGTGGGAGGTGTGGGAAGTGGGGCATATGGGAATCCCTATATTTTTTGTGTAATATTTATGTAATCTAAGTATCTTTAAAAAATAAAAAAATAAAAAAATAATAATAATAAACTATGTAAAGGTGATATGCCCATGAATCACGTAGCTCCACAGAGTTGCCTGAACATGCCACGCTATTGTATACCTCCCTGTTTCTACCTGAATTTCTCTGTCCTTCACAAATGAAATCCTACTCTGCAAAGCCATGCTTGGCCTACTCTTCTCTCTGATTTTGCTTTGTTTCCTATGTTTGGCCTTGATAACAGAATGTTTATTATTGTAACACATTTATGGTTGTAATTCATCAGGAATGTGTTACGTGGTTTATCAATACCATGGGCTCTCTGAGGTCTACACTGTATATTCACCTCCAATGGAGTATTAAACTATCAGAAAAGCTGTTTAGTATAAATGAATTTTAAAATTTCTTGCCATGTTAATATTACATGCAAAACGTGTTATCACATGGGTTTGGACTGTTGTTTTAATATAGAGTGTCAGTGATTCTCCAGTGCTAAGAATGCTAAAAATCTTTCACACCAGCAATCAAGGAAGTTATTTTGCTTTCTGCATTTAAAACACAGCATTTGCTCCAACCTTTAGTTCTCCACCTTGGATTTCTTTTCCTCAGGGTCCTCTTTCCATTCAGTGCTCAGTTCTGCTCAGTCTTTGGATGGCTGTTCAATCTGCCGATCATTTCACAGCAATGATTTTGGCAGACAAAGCAACTCCTATGCATAGCCAGGTGTTCATCTTGGCAACTTCACCACTGGAAGGGGTTGACTCAGATGTTTCCCACACCTGTGAATTAGCTGCCCGATCTTAGCCAACTCCCATGAACTTAATTATCATGCTCTATTTCAAAAATGAAAAGCAAAATAGTCCAAGAGAACATGCACAAAAATTCAGATGCTCCTGCTTGCTGTCATCCCCTGCCACATCCTCCCCAGCAGAATGCTACTGTAAACAAACCAGTTTCTCCATCATCATTTTATATTGATTTGTGGTACATGGAAATGGAACATAACTCATTATGTCTGAAGAGCTGATGAATTCAAATGGCAAAAGCATCTCTGTTTGTCCATCAGATTGAGATTAAAAAGTTTAACCTATGATCTATGGGCAAGTTAAGGGTGCATGAGTGGGCTTAATATTTTAACATGTCTGTTTTTGAAGGATACTGCATTTAGAAATTTAAAAAAAAAATAGTATACTAAAATAAAATTGTAAATAAAATCAGTATTCAAAGACTTTCTCATAATTTTCCATCTTCTAAATTCAGAAAAAGATTTACTTTTTTTCCTTAAGGCAGAATATTTTCTGACTAAGTCTGAATTTTCATAATACCTTTCCTGATGTTCCATTTGTTTTGTCTATTATACCAATGACTTGGTCATAATTCCATATTTATTTTCCAAATCCATCTGATAGTGACCTGGCCCATTGAAATATAGTATCTAGTTGATCTGTTGTTTTAAAACTCAAGTCTGTCATTGGAGGCTTTGGTTTTCACCCAAGAAAAATTAAAAGCATATTTTCATACAAAGATATTTGCACAAACATTCACAAAAAGCTTTATTTACCATAATTCAAACCTGGAGACAAATTAAATATCCATCAATAGGTGAATTGATAAAGAGTTTGAAAGGTAACCATACAATGGATTACTACCCAGCAATAAAAATAAATGAGCTCCCAAAGTGGCCAAAATCATCTTGAAAGAAAAGAACAAGGTTGGAGGATTCACACTGCCTGATTTCAAAATTTCCCACAAAGCTACAATAATCAACACCATGATACTGGCGTGATGCTAATTAGACAGAGCACTGAAATAGAATAGAGAGTACAGAAATAAACCCATGCATTTATGGTCAACTTATTTTCAACAAGGACTCAATACAGCTCAATGGCAAAAGAGTATAGTCTTTTCAATAAATGATGCTGGGACAAATGGAAATTTACATGCAAAAGAATGAAGTTGGACCTGTACCTAACATCATATACAAAAAATTAACTCAAGATAGATCAAAGACCTAAATGTATGAGAGAAAATTTCAAAAGTCTTAGAAGAAACATGGGTGTAAGTATTTATGACCTAGGACTAGACAATTGATTCTTAGATATGATGGCTTTAAATTATAAGCAACCAAATGAAAATATAGATAAATTGGACACAATCAAAATTAAAAATTTTATGTTTCAATAGACACTATAAATAAAGTAAAAGGACAGCCCACAGAATGGAAGAAAATATTTGCAAATATTATATCTCTAAGGGTCTAGTATCCAAAATATATAATAAAACTTTTCAGATCAACAATCAAAAGAAAATAACCCAATATTAAAATAGGCAAAAGATTTGAATAGATGTTTCTCAAAGTCATTCAAATGGCCGGTAAGCACATGAAAAGCTGATCTACATTAGTCATTAGAGAATAAAAATCAAAGCCACAAATAAGATAGCACTTCAAAGCCTCTAGCATGGTTATACTAAAAAAGATAGAGTTACAAGTGTTGATGATGATGTGGATAAATTGGAACCCTCATACATTGATGGTAGAAATGTGAAATGGTGCAACTACTTTAGCAAACCATTTGGTAATTCCTCAAAAAATGAAACATAGTTACCTAATCACCCAACAATTCCACTCCTAGGTATATACCCAAAAGATCTGAAAATATGTGTTCACATAAACCTTATACAGGAATATTTGTAGCAGCGTTATGCATAATAGTACCCAAATGTCTATCAACTGATGGATAGATAAGCACGATGTGGTATATCCATATAATAGAATATTATTTAGTAATAAAAAAGAAATAAAACACTAATATATGCAACAACAGGGAGGAACCTTTTTTAAAAATCATTCTAAGTGAAAGACCCAGACACAAAAGACTACATATTATAAATAAATTTACATGAAATGTCCAGAATAGACAAATCCATAGAAACATAAAATAGATTAGTTTGCCAGGCAGTGGGGGGAAGGAAACATAGGAGTGACTGCTAATAGGTACAGGATTTCATTTGTGGGAGATGAAAGTACTCTGGAATTAGATAGTGGCAATGGTTATGCAATTTTATGAATATACTAAGCAGTACTGAATAGTATACTTTGAAACGGTGAATTTCATGGTATGTGAAGTATATTTTAATTTAAAATGAATGAAGCTGACATCTCAAATTAAGACATTGCCTTGGGCCAAGAGAAGGACCCCACCCATGGGTACAGAGAGGGTGAGTTTGCCCAGGCAGTTAAAGATGGTGGATGTTCCCACTCAATGTACAGGGAGAGTTTTGCTACTACTCCAGGGTACAGAGAGAGTGGAGCACATTCCTCAAGGATTAGGGTGCTTAAGGTCAGCACCCCATAGGTCTGAGAGGGGTGGATCTGTCCGCCATGCATTAGGGAAGGCCAGGTGGTCAACTCGTTGCTCTGAGAGAGTTGAGCCTGTGTGCCAAAGGTTAGGGAGGTTGTTGTCTTCACTTCACTGTACTAGGGAGTTAAGACTCTAACCCAAGGTATGGCAATCAACCCAATGCTCTTAGAGGGTGAGGTCTGGAGCTTGGTGCTACCCAGATGCTTGATGAGGATGGAACCAAGAAAATGGCCATTGGGCAAGCCTGTGGAAAGGATGGGTCCTCATGAGGCCCCAGGGAGAAGAAACCATTGTCTTAAGAATGAGTCTCAGCCTTTGACATCTAATGAAATATATCCTATAGGTTTACTGAACTATAGAGGACCCATGACTCATGTTTCGCTCCCAATTTCTCCTTCAATCTCTCCTTGACATGTCCTTTTAATATAAGCTGACAGTGGTTTTGTTTGTACACCTCTCTCAAAAAGCTTGCTGGTTTAGCATGCAAGAAGCAGGGGTCCAAGCCATCAGACAGTAAAACTTTCCACAAGTCTCTCCTTGATAACTTCATCTTCAATCCTGATTTACAAGTTCCAAGTTTAGTTAAGTCCTCAAGTGTGGCACTATCATCTGGGAGCTTGATTTCCAGAGGCTTGGAATTTCCAGAATCAGTTTCTGTTTTCTTTGTATGCTACCCCAAATAGTGGGGCTCCTGAGAGCTCTGGAGACACCCAGGTCCTATGGTCAGGGCAGATAGCTCCGGAGTTTGGTGCCTTGCCAGTGGGTCCTACTTTGGAGTTTGTGCTCCTGAGAGTGACAGAGTTGGACTCAGTTATGGCTTCTCTACACATGGCTTATCTGTCCCTTCTATTTGAACCTATAGTTGGTGCTGGAGTTGGTAGGTATATGTCCAAAAGACTTGAATCTTTGGGCTGCCCATGTGCCAGCTGGGCCCTGAGCCTCAGCGGAGTTGCAACACCTACTCTTCAGTTCATTAGACTCACCCAGAACAACTAACAAGGAGGTGAGGATTGACAACCACCATACCAAGGAAATGAGAGAGCCTACAACTGCAAGCAAGAGAGTCCCATCCATCAGCTGTATGGGATTGAAGCCCCCTCTCAATTACAAGTAGAGTGGGCATCACCATCCCAGAATCTTCAGGATTGGGGAATGAACTATGGACTAGATTGGACTTATTGATATTCTACTATAGACTTATTGTGATTCTAGCAATGGAAGAAATTACAACATTGATGTGGAGGCAGTGGCCACTGGAGGCTCTGGGACCAGAGAGAGGGAAAAACAGGTATAATACAGGGGCTTTTTCACAACTTGGGAATCATCCCGAATGACATTGCAGTGACAGATATAGGCCATTATATATCTTCCCTTAACCTACAAAATTATGTGGGAGAGAGTGTAAACTACAATGTGAACTATGGTCCATGCTCAGTGGCAATGCCCCAGGATGCATTTATCAATTACAATGAATGTGCCACACTAATGAAGGATGTTGTTTATGTGGGAGGGTGTGGGAGGTATGGGGAGCGGGGCATATGGGAATCCTTGTATTTTTTGTGTAACATTTATGTAATCTAAGTATCTTTAAAAAAATAAATATATATATATTAAAAAATAAAATAAAATAAAATAAAATGAATGAGCTATTGTTACATAAAACAACATTGAGAAATCTCAGAATAATTATGCTGACTAAAAGTAATTGGATAATAAAAAAGGATCTACCATATGACTCCACCTATATAAAATTCGAGAAAATGCAGGCAAATCTATAGTGACAGGAGGCAGATCAGTGGGAGGAAGAATTACAAAGTGACATGTGGAAATGTTTGGGGATGAAGGACATATTCATCATATTGATTGTGATAATGGTTTCAGAGTTGTATTCACATGCCAAAACTTATCAAATCATATTATTTGTATATGTGCAGTTTATTATATGCCAATTATTCCTCAAATTGGGTAGAATGAAAAAAATCAATACCACCATACCTCACCTACTGGTGGTGAATAAATCACCCACTGAGAAGAGACAGGCCAAATGTGGTACTAGGAACCTGCTTTTTTAACATAGACTGATAGGAAGGAGCAGCTTCTAAAGAATTACCATTAATCTTTCAGCTTATTCAGGTTTTAGTATAAAACAAATTTGCCTTGAAAACTGGCAGTCATTTTCAGGAATTCAGATCTATATAGTACATGAATCTCAAAATTTTTACTCGATCTTAAAATCCCAGGTCCTGAAATGTCTCTATTCCACAAACCTCCACCATTTTCATACATATGGAATATAGGGAGAAAAACAATAAAAACTGAATTTCATGATAACCATAGACTGAGATGACCTGCAAAAATAAATATGAAATATATTTTTCTTGTTTATTTTTTCTTTCCACAATACCAGACTTTGACCATTTCAAAACTACCATCTTCTAACACTTCAGTATTTTTTGAACATCTACTATGGTCCAAGTCTTTCATAAGGCCCTAAAAATTTAAAAAAATGAAGTAAGGCTTTTTGTATATTCCTGTTTGAAGGACAAGGAACATGCAAAGAGAAGATACATCATTCAAAAGACATCATCTCAAGGTAGTACTTCCAATAGGCTTTGTGCAAGGGGAGAGTGATATAAATGATTAAACTCAAGTTTGGGAACAGCCTGTGAATTTTAATTCTCTGTCTTACCCAGTCTCCCATTGCCATGGATAATTGAAAGTTAGCCATATTGCTAGGTAACGCTTCATTCCCTACATAACTTGGCACTTAGAAAACATTTTGCAAGAGAAGCAGTTACTGCAATTGTCTCATCTGGGGCGGGTTGGGGGTGGATATAAAGTTGAATCTTAATGGTTTTTTGCTCTTTCAACATATTTATAAGATAGATTCTTCAAGCTAATTTTGAAAGGCTTCAAATATGCATACTCAGTTGTCATATCTAAAATCTGTGTGGGGAGAGAGGGGTGCAGCAAAAGATACATAACATCCTATGTACACAGTTGCTTTTCCTCACACCTTATAGGTGGGGGCTGTGAACAGTGACTTCTCTGACCCTTCCTTTCCCTCAGCATGTGTCTATCAGAGAAGTTATGTTCAAATTATGACTATACAAAGCTTTGAAGACAAGACAAAACAAAATAAAACCCAAAATGTAACTTTGGGAGAGTGTGAGAAAGTACTGGAGTATTTCTGTGTGCCTATATGTTCAAATTAAGTACCAACTTCTTCCTTTGTTCACCTCACTACCTTTCCCCATCTTCCTCACTTGTTAAGTGAGTGATTTATCATTGTAGATTTCCAAAGTCTGGGACTTGAGAGAATCATCTTAAAGCTTCAATGCCTAGGTAGATCTGCTCTGTTTTTAATTTCCAGTCTAGCAGCCATTCCCAAATAGCCTTCCAGGAAGATAGCTGCACAGCTTCTCAAATCCCCCTTGAACTCCCTTTGGTCCAGGCAGAGCAGTGATATTTTCTAATAAGTAGGCATTTTGGTCCTAGAGCAGAGCAGGAGACCATTTTGTGCTATCAACACAATTATCAGTATCTCACGATATGTCCATTGGTGAGAGGGTTACAGTTGCACATAAGGGACAGTTTAGAATGTACTATTAAATGCAGGTGTCTGGGCCAGAACAATGAAAACTGACTGACAGCTGAAAAGCCATCAAGATTTATAGTTTAGGAATTCAGTAACTTCTGTTTTATTTTGTTTGGTTTGCTAATCCTTTTCATTTGGGCAGTAGTTTCTTCTCTTCAGGATATATTTCAGTTCCTTTTCAAATTGCTTCACTGTCTATAAAAAAATTAAAGAAAAGAGAGGAGGGAAAGCTTTTTAAGCTTAAAGTTATCATAGGTTTATAATATGGGCAACATTTCTTGACCTCTCCTTACCTACAGAGCTACATTCAGGCAAATATTTTCAACGATTTCGCATGCAAAACAGCATGGATATTATCTTTTACTTAAAAACAACAACAGCAATAACAAAAATCAGAGAAGACATTTCTAATGTAGTTGGCGAAATCCCCTTTCTTCCCTATCAGCATCAGATCCTCACAGGGGTTTCCTCCCACAGTAGATAATTTGTGGAGATGCTGGAATTGACAATTCAGAGTATTGTACACGTTGCTGACCCTCCCGATTAGGCTAGAACTTTCTGTCATGTGATACCATAGTACCATAGTATCATGCCATATGTATGCGATACCATAGTATCACATAGTGTGTGTCACTATGCTAAGTGCTTTGAAAATATTATATAATGTAATCTTTACAAAAACCCTGTGAGCTGGATACTTTTATTAAATCAATATTACAGAAAAGAAAAATGAGGTAAAAGATGCTACCTTGCTTGGGGTCACATAACTTGTAAATGGTCAGTGTAGTAACTGATGCAGAAGAGATAGGTGATCTCCGAGGATGTGATCTTAACTACTTTGCTAGCTGACGTTCCAGGTACTTAATAGAGGATTGAACAGCGGTTGCCCACATCTTAGTGTGAACTCTCCCGAGACAGAGTTTAAAAATGTTGCGCCCATAAAAGATAAGAGCAGATTACATCACACTTAGTAAGGGATGTGGGTGGTGGTTATACAGGTAAAAGTGTTGATTTATTTGAGTCAGATGTTAGAAATTCAGATGACCAAGACCTTGGGACATCACAAGAGGCACACTATTTGGTTAAATAGGATGAAAAAAAAGGAAAGATGTAGTGCCAAAAAGCTTGAATCTGGAGCCGTTAGGAGGTTATTCAGTTTTGACTTTGCTTTAGTTCTAGTAATCATCATTGAAAGTTTGGCCTTGAAATATTAACATTTTAAGTAATAGAATACCACAGATTACCTGATAATCTATATATTTTATTATGTCTCTACGTGGTTCTCCATCTCTAAATGTGTTGGTTTCCTAAGTCCTAACCTCAAACATAACTTGTTGTAGATTTTAGTGAAATTGTATTGCCCCACTTGAGATAGGAAAGAAGGAAACTCTCATTTGAAATTAAATGAATAAACGTACTGAGGTAAACAATAGAGAACTCTCTTTAGTCAGCATCTGATGTTTTATGGCTGTCTAGAATACTTGTTTCCTTTGGGGAATTTCACCACCTCTATCCCATGTGGATTTGGTGGGATTATCAATTCAAGTTACTCAACTCCATGGTAACAGTGGTGGATAAGAAACCAGGGTTCAGCTAAGCATGCTATTCGATCCCGATAGAAGTTATGATTACCCAGCAGGGCTCATGAGAGTCCTTCTGCACATTGATATAAGTACAGTGAGACTGCTGGGTATATACCCAGAAGAATTGAAAGCAGGGGCACGAATAGCTATATGCACACCAATATTCATAGCGGCATTATTCACTATTGCAAAAGGTGGAAGCAGCCCAAGTGTCCATCAACAGATGAATGGATAAGCAAATTGTGGTATATACACAGAATGGAATATTACTCAGCTGTAAGAAGGAATGAAGTATTGATACAATGGATAAGATGGATGAATCTTGGAGACCTTATGTTGAGTGAAGTAAGCCAGTAACTAAAGGACAAATATTACATGACTTTACTGATATGGCCCAAGCAAATTGAGCAGAGTCACAGAGCTAGAGGTTGGAAGATAAGTTATCAGGAGACAGAAAGGAGTAGAGTGTTCTAAGAGTTACCTCCTGAAGCCTCCTTGTTGTTCAATGTGGCCCTTTCTAAGTCAAACTCAGCATATAAATTCAATACCTTCCCCCCGGCATGGGACGTGACACCCATGATGAGCGTTACTGGCATGGAGTGATTATTACCAAATAACAACTTGCAATGCATTTGGAAAAAGACCTTGAACAAAAGGGGGTGATATTAAATACAAATGAGCTTTTATGGCTAAGAGATTTCAAAGTGAGTCAGGAGGTCATTCCAGAGGTTACCCTTGTGCACCTTTCAGCAGGATCTCACTGACTGCCACAGTAAACAGTTCCTCAAGCAGCAAGACTCCTGAGGGCTCTAGAGATATCTGGACACTTTAGGCAGAGCAGACAACCCCAAGAATTAAGCACCCTGTCAGTGGGCCTCACCTTGGAATATATGATAACCTATCCCCCCGATGAATTGGAGTTGGATTCATTTATAATTGTCCTTCTGCCCATGGTTCTTCTGCCCATTTTATTTGAACCTATAATTAGCACTATACCCATTAAATATGTGTCCCAGAGTCGTAAATCTTCCAGGTGTTCATATGCTGGTTGAGCCATGAATCTCAGCAGAGTTGCAGCCAACAGCTACCCTCCAATTCATCGGAGTCACCCAGGACAATTAACAAAAGGATGATGATGGAAAAGCCCATACCAAAACCAGAGTATCCACAGCTGCAAGCAAGCAGTTCCACTGATCTGCTGTATGAGATCTAAGACAAATCTCAATCGGGAACAGAGTGGTCATCACCATCACAAAATCCTCAAGATTGGGCATGAGAAATGGACAAAAAACATAACAGGGGAATGCAACTAAGGACTAAAGTAGAATTATTATTATTCTAGCAATGGTAGAACTTGTAACATTGATATAAAGACGGTAGTCACCAGAGGTTCTGCTGGGAGGGAGAGGGAAGACTGGGTATAACATGGGTCATTTTTGGGACATTGGAATTGTTCTATATGATATTGCAGTGATGGATACAGTTTATTATACATTTTGTCAAAACCTATAAAATTTTGCAGTGCAAAGTGTAAATCATAATGTAAACTATAGACCATTGTTAGTAGCAATGCTTCAAAATTTGGTCATCAATTGTAACAAATATACCAAAATAATGAAAGATGTTGTTAATGGGAGAAAGTGTGGGAGGGGGAGGAGGTGAGGTATATGAGACTCCCCTTTATTTTTTATTTAACATTTATGTAATCTAAAGCTTTTGTAAAATAATAATAATTATTATAATAAGTACAGTGAGAAAGAATCTGGCTGTCTACTATGGTATCTAAATTGGGAGTATGTGAGCCTGGATATCTAGGAGCCATTTTTGCTCAACTACCCACCTTTTGCTCAACCACATAATTGTCCATCCAACATGAATGAATCAAGGCATTGCACAGACAAAAAACAAAGTTTAAACATGAAGGAAGAGAAAGCAGCCCAATAACATTGTTCATGCATACAGATGCAGTTTTTCTAAAGCTAGACCCATTCTAGAACTTCTCAGGTATGGAAGCCAATTAATTCCCATCAGATATTAAGGTAAGTCAGTTGAGTTCCTGGCACTTTAAAGATTCCTAATAAACACTACCTTATTTAAAGTGGAGTAAAGGTAGACAAGGGGAATTACCATTCCCTATGTAGATATATTATTGAACCATCATTTATCAAACTATATTATAGGATGTAAATAATTATTCTGTCTAAAAAAACCATGTGATGAAGTAGTTTGAAATTAGCCTATTTTATTTAAACACACATACACAAAGTTGGCTTAAAAATAAACAGATTTAATGGAGTGGATATATCTCAAGTGGTTGAGTGCCTACTTCCCATGTACAAGGTCCCAGGTTCAATCCCTGGTACCTCCTAAAAATAAATGAATAAAAAAAAAAAATCTTATTTGGGAGCAGATATAGCTCAGTGATTGAGCATGTTCTTCCCATATATACGAGGTCTGGGGTTCAATCCCTGGTACTTCCTAAAAAAAATTTATTTATTTATATATATAAAATAAATAGATTATTGTAAGGCTTCAAAGATATTCAAAATGCTAATGAGATTTGTTTCCAAACTCGTTATTGCAGTTTTACTTGCTGTAATTATATACTATATTTAAATATTTAAATTGAAATCTGAGAAGAAAAATAGTTATTATTCAATGAAAATTAAGGTTTTTCCTTTTGGAAAAAAATAGTTTTAAAAGTAAGTATAGATGTGAATATTCTCGCTGTCCTGCTTTTGTGATAATCAGGGTAGGCTAAACATTCGCTATATTAGAAACCAGGCATGTGTCCCCAGACCTAGTTTTTCTCCCTAGGTCTGGTTTTTAGAATGCTGGTGATAAACCAAGCTTGATTTATTATATGATCATCCTGTATGGGAAGTGACTGTAACTCTAGGTATCTTTGGTCAACCTTAAGAGCTATAGCAGGAGGGCAGATATGGCTCAAATGATTGGGCGTCTGTCTCCCATGTGGAGGGAACTGAGTTCGATCCCCAGGACCCCCCAGTAAAAATTAAATATATATATATATATAGAAGGCACACGGGCCACCAGGCCCCATGTGCGGGTGCGCTGTTAGGCCCCACAAGCGGGTAAACCCCGCAGGCCCCGCCACCAGGGCCCACATGCAGGTGAACCCCAAGCCCCATGAGCGGGTGAGCCCCCCAGGCACCGTGAGCAAGTGCTCTGTCAGGCCCCGTACACTGGTGCGCCACCAGGCCCTGCGAGCGGGTGAGCCCACCAGGCCCCGTGAGCGGGTGCGCCATCAGGCCCTGTGAGCCACACAGCAAGAGTGACACAAGGGAGAGCCAAGGCGAGATGCACTGAAAAACCAGGAACTAAGGTGGCGCAGGCAGTAGGGTGACTCTCTCCCACATCGAAGTTTCCAAGGATCAAATCCTGGTGAAGACAGGAGGAGGAGTTTGAGAAGAGAGGGCAGGAAACAGACACAGAGAATTGCCCAGCGAATGGACACAGCAACAGCAAAAGGGGGAGGGGGGTGCTGGGGGATGGATAACAGTAAACAAATGAATAAATCTTTTTAAAAAAAAAAAAAGTAGGTATAGAAAAACAAGTGTAAAAATGTGAAAAAAATTAAAGTTCTACAAAGATTAGATTTGGAAATATTTTTAAATTCTTGCTTAACTTTAGAAGACCTGGAAATAAGAGTTGTAGAGTAGGCTTTATGACTATGGTCTGCCAAAAAATATTATACTAAAGTACATTCAAACAACCCATGTCCACAAAAAACACCCTGCCTGTCCTTTCACTCTAAAATTGACAAGTGAAAATATTTTTATCTGATAGATATGTTTCATTTTTGTAATTCTCTATTTTTTAAAATATAATATGGTAATAATTTCTTATCTAGTTATATATGTTTACATGTAAACTTTTATTTAATTTTAATACCCTTTCTAGGTTTATAAAAAATATGCTCTTATTTTTTTTAAGTAACAAAAATATAAAGAAAATATCAAATCACTCCAAATCCAGCCACCCAGAAATAAGAATTGCCAACATTCAGTGCACTTCATTTCCACATATATATATGCTTATAGAAGAATTCACAAGATCACTATGTACAAAAACATTAACATGGATTTATATAACACATTATATTAACAACAAAATATTGAGATTAATTTTACTTATATTTAACATTAACAAAAATGTTGACTTTTGGTTAAACAAAAGAAGATGCTAAATTTAGAGAAATGTTTCTTAATAATAAAAGGTATTGCTATAGTACTCCAATACAAATTAATTTAAAGCCATGAGAAATATTGAGGTTGAAATAATTTTAACTACACATTACAAGTTTAATTAAGCTTAAAATGTATCAGGTGACTCTGTTATTAAAGTTGAGCAGAAATTTGAAACCTCTTACACATTTCTTGATTATAGTTCAATTTTAAGTGTCAGTGTTCTCTCTGAGGGAGAGAAATATGTTATATTAATCATTATTTTAAATAGATGTGAAATTAATTAAATGCTCACTACTAGTCATTTTTACATGTATTCAGTTCTAAGTTCTTAGTTTTGAAAATATTCTTCTGTGAGTTAATTTCATTATCAAGATTCTTTTCTCCAAAATAGAACTATGGGTGCTATACTTGCTGAAATCTTGCCAGTTTGAGGATGTCTGTCTTTGTACTTTATTTAAGAAGGGCAATTTAGCTGGGCATATATTATTTGGAACACTTTGTTTTATTCAAAAGAGAATATGCATTGTCCCACAGTTTTCTATCAGTTTTCTGATAGTAAATGCCACTGTGGAAGAAAAGTTACCTTAAATTTTCCCCTTCACAGGCATTGGGGCTTGAATCATGTCCTGTACAAAAGACCTGTGGTCCTGTGAGTGAGAACTCATTTTTACATAGGACCTTGGAAGATGTTGTTAGTTAAGGTGTGGTCTCATCTGTGAATAAGGTCTTTGAAGATACCATTTATAGGAGGCCAAATTGAGTTAGAGTGGGCCTTTTTTTTTCTTTCTTTTTAAAAAAGTTTTAGACTACACAAAAGTTATGTCAAAAATACAGGAGATTCCCATATATCCCACCTCCTCCCCCCTCACAATTTCCCCCAATAACAACAATTTTCACTAGTGTGGTATATTTGTTACAATTGATGAACACATATTGAAGCATTGCTGCTAACTATGGTCTACAGTTTACGTTATGGTTTACAGTTTGCACCACACAATTTTATAGGTTTGGGCAAAATGTATAATGGCCTGTATCTGTCATTGTAATATCATGCAGAACAATTCCAATGTCCCCAAAATGCCCCATGTTACACCTATTCTCTCTCTGTCCCCTCAGAATCTCTGGTGAGATTTATATCAATGTTACCTGTTTTCCCATTACTAGAATACTAATAAGTCTGCTTTGATCCATAGTTGCATTCCCCCCCTTATGTGAGTTCCATCATTCTTGAGGAATTGGGGATGGTGACGCCCACTCTGCTTCCAGTTGAGAGGGAACTTAGATCCCTTGGGACAGATTGGTAGAACTATCTTGCTTGCAGTGGTAGATACTCTCTGTTTTTTGGAATGGGCATTATCCATCATCGTTCTTTTGTTAGCTGTCCTGGGCAAGTCTGAGGAACTGGGGTGTTAGGTATTGGCTGCAACTCTCCTCAGATTCGGGTATTAATCCAATATGGCTGAAGTCCTTTATAAGCAAAGCAAACTGGGCATGGAAGTAGCCAGGAATTAGCAGAAAATAGCATAGAAGGCACAAAGACAGAGGCCTCACCATGCGACTGAGGATTGCAATCATCAGAACGCTATTAGACTTTAGAGAAAGAAAACCCTGCCGATATCTTAATGTTGACAATAATTTCCTGTTGTTTAAGCCAAATCATTGAGTGGTATGTCATAATGGACCTGGCAAACTAAAACAGCAGGTCACTTACTTTTTCTACCTGAGCAAATTGATTTCTTTGTCCTTAAAAATCAGGATTCCCAGAATATGTCTTGATTTTTCTATTTAAAATTTTTTCTACCCCACTCACCAATAGATTATGTATTCTTTGATAAAGAGTAACAAATTTTATTTCAGGAAAATATTTCTGTAATTTTTAACCAAATGTCCTAATAATTTTTGTTTCTAAACATTTTACATAAATATATTTTTAAAATCATGATGTAATTTCACTATTTCTAAGTATTAATGATAATGCCTTATAATGACATCACAATTTTAACTTTTTCTACATTTTCTCTACCAGATTCAAGGTAAGTTCATCAACTCCCCGACACCATCAACTAAGAGATGCATGATCATTTTATGTAAAACAAAGAATAAAAGCATATGCTTCCAATTATAATTAAAAGATGTCATTTATTGTTAGATGTACCCCAATTTAAAAGAGGTTAAATGTGAAAATTGTGGGTATTAGTATTGATGCAATATTAACTTATTCCCATTTTTCAGGTAAGGAAATCTAACTGTGTTTAGTAAAAGGACTCGACTTCACTGGAGTGACTGAACTCGTTAATAACTAATCTTCTATCTCCTTTCTTCATTTTTTTCCACCAAGGCATCTGCCTCCATTGTAGAGAATGTGGAGGTAGATGGTAGAGTTAGAAACCTAAAGTCACAGTAACATTAACAAAATATTAAATTACTTTCAAAAGAAAATGCCTGTTTTGCATACGTAACCCTAATACTGGATTATTCTAAATGACACGCATATAGCCTGAAGTCCACACCACCTCTGCTTCAAAGTCAACCAGCAGATTCTGATCTGTTGATTTCTTTCATTTGTGCATAAAACTGAACTAATGGTTTATTCATTCTGTTGCAAGGCCAGCATTTAGAATGGCCTATTACACTGCAGTTGCATCTTTGTTGTCCAGTATTTTATCTTATAATTGATGAAAATTCTATGGCCTTTTTAATAGTGGGTCCTCTTTGGTTATTTGCAAATCATCTGAGAGTGTTCAGTTTAAAATGAATATGAATAAACTTTCTTCACTGAGAATATTTTTATTTTGTTCATAAGAAACTAAAAGAAAAAAAATATATATATATATGTTTCCTAAGAATTATAGGATCATTGCTGTTAAAAATGAAAACCACATAAAAAGGAAACTGTATCTAATTTTGAGTGTGACCTAACTCCAAAGGATGTCTTAGAAAATTATTTTAGCATCAAAAGGAACATTTCATTAGAGATAGAAAATTCAGATTTACATCCCAGCTCCACTAGAAATAACTATGTGAGATTTGGCAAGGTAGTCAATTTCACTGTGGCTCAGTTTCATGGTCACGCCCACTTGCAAATTAGGTAGGAAAGTGAACATCTACCTGGGTATATCCCAGGTAATACTCAAGGGATACTATTACAGAACTTAAGGGGAGGATAATGGATGTTGGAATATAAATAGCAGTGTCAGTCTCAACTGCATAAATGGCCTCATAATAAAATAAAAATGAAACTTATAAATGTAAATATTTTAAAGATAAAATTCCTTATTTTTTTTAATTTTTTTTATTTAAACCTCATAAGTGTTCAAGCAGAAAGTAATAGCACTTTTATTACTGTTTCAGGATCATGATATTCTAGTTGAAAATAAGGCTCAGCCAAGTTTAGTGAAATGCTTGTGTCATCCAGAAATGTTGCACTTCTTCCATTTAAGCAACTTATGATGCAATTAGTGACACAGGTGAGAGCATTTAAAAGCATGTTCCTTTTTATCCTGCCCCATTAAAATAAAGAGGCATTTTGTTGAAGTGAGATGATTATTTCTAAGATATTGTTCTTTCATCAGATTTCCCAATTTAACCCACTTCTGAGTTCTCGCAGGGTTTGAGTAAAGAGTATGCTAATTGAATTGCTTTAGCTAATTATATCCCCTGATGGGTAGGCAGGAAAGCAGAGCAAAGTTTTGAGCAGCTGAAGGTGCAGTTTGGCCTGGCATGAACCTCTTTTCTTTCAGCAGATGGAAGAAAAAACAAAGACCCAAAAACAAACAACTTTTTGAACTAATGTACTTTAAAGATGAATAAAATAGATCTGTCTAATGGAAAATTTTCTCAGAATCTATGCCTTCACAGTAAATGGAGCACAAACTTTGACTTTTCGATATTTTAAAGAAGTTTTTCAGTGTAGTTGCACAAATAATTGAGGGCTAAGGCAAATTTTCACCTCAAAATGTCCAAATAGGGAGCACCGCCACTTCAGAAAGCAGTGGGGTATGCAGTCTAGAGGCAAATTTTTCTCACCAACAGACCCACACCCTAACCCAGTTCATTCATGGGTCAAAATAAAGATTTGTTTTTTCAAAATAAGAGCATCAAGAATTATGGCTATGGCTGATTGAGGAGATCAGTGAGTCATCTTCCCAAAAAGCAAATATAAAGCAGAACAAATAGAACAAAATAGGAAAAATACAAGTTCAGTGCTTAGAAAAATCAAACAAAGACAGAGAACAGTCTGAAAAAGTTTATGCTTCACTGATAAACGCTGAATAAGAACAGTAGGGATCTGTGGCATTGTGTCCTGAGGACATTCCCATCCCCTTCCCCCACACCTGCCCTTAGTTTGGCAAAGTGGTTCTGTCAGAATAGGCCAGGCCATGAGGACTAACAGCTCCTCTGCAGCAGGAGAAAAATAGGCCGGTGAGCAAGGCCCATGCACAACAACATTATCAGTGGTAGACTTAGCAAAGGTAGGTGAGCAGGGGAGGCCCAATAGTTCAGCTCAAGTAGCTTGAGATTGGATAGTTGGGGACAGGGATATTTCTGGCTGAGATTGATCACATATGCAGCAGAGACCTGAGAAAAGCATTCTGTCCACGCATTCCTGGCCTCCTTTCAGCTGCAAGCTCGTGATACATGAAAGGGCCTGGTGGAGCAGACTTGAAAGGGCCTGAACTTTGAATCCACTCCTCTGCCTACTCACAGATATGTCAGCAAAGGTCAGACATCTTCATGTCTCAAGGAGTTTGAGCACGTCATCCTGCTTACTGACTGGCACAACTAAGTTTCTTAGACACAGGACAAACCCTAAGAAGTGACACGTAAAACAAGAAAAAGCATACATATATATGTAAAGTGGAGCAGCAAGATATTGGCCACATACCATACAGCATCCTAGAGGAGTGACCCAAAAACGCCTTCTCCTCAACTTTGGGGAAACCATCTGATGAGGAAGTGATAGATCTTTCCATGAAAAGGAGGTACTCATATCTTAGGTTTATTTTTGCATATCTTGAGTAAAGGTTTATATAGTTGATATAGTCACACACAAAAAATTACCCAATGTATATTTCATATTTTAGAGTTATATTTCATACCCTATCTGCCTAGATGCAAACATACCCACAGGTCTCAGAACATTTTGCTGTAATTTTGAGGGGCTTTAGCTTGGCAGGAGGTACATGTCTTCTTGGTCTTCCTCAGTGCTCAGGTTCTGACTGACTTTGTTGTTGTTTGTCCCACAAATGTTTGATTTCTTGAGTTGATGTTTTATTGAGAAATAAATATGTTAAGAATTCCTGATGTGTCAATAGGGCAAGGCCAACAGATAAAGAAATTTTGACTTAATATCATAACAAGAATGATGGTTAGAATTACTCTAAAAAGCTATATGACAACTATTAAACATAGTGGAGACAGGCAGCCCAATTTTTGTATCATTTAAAAATATATTCAGATCTAGAAACAGAAAACTCTATTCAAGTTGACTTAACTGCAAGCAGGTTATTTTCTTACATCAAGTAACAAGATGTTTAGAGTTGGGCTTCAGTACAACTGCAACTGTCAAAGGACCTAGTGTCTTATAATTTTCAGTTCTGTCATTTTTTAACAAGTGGTTTTTGTTCTTATGGTGAAAAGATGAAAAAAAGAATAAAATACTGAGGAATGTACATAACAGAAGTAGACTATATATACACTGAAAACCACAAAACATTATTAAAAGGAATTAAAGAAGATCTAAATAAATGGAAAGACAGCCACGTTCATGAATCAAATGTCTTCTTATAGATTTAAATGAAAGACTTAAAACTATAAAACTTCTATAAACTTCTTGAAAATAAGAAGAGAAAAACATTGTAACATTGACTTGGGCAGAGTTCTTAGTTTCCAAACTTGATACATAAATGAAATAATTGATAAATTGGTCTTCATGAAATTTTTTAAATTTTGCACTTCAAAAGACAAACATTAAGAAACAAGCCTTAGATTGGGAGAAAATGTTTGAAATACTATATATGTAAATAGAGGACTTGTATCCAGAATATATAAAGGACCCAAGGGGGAAAAAACCCTTAAAATTCAATAAGACAAACTATCCAATTTTAAAAATTGGCAAAATATTTGAACATATATTTCAACATAGAAGATATATGAATGGCTAATAAGTACATGAGAAAATGATCAAATTATTTATCATTACAGAAATGAAAACTAAACCCATAATGTGTATATTCTAGAATGGCTACACACACACTAGAATGTCTATAATCAAAAAGTCAGACAATAACAAGTGTCAAAGAGGATGGGGAGAAACGGGCAACATCATAATTGTTAGTGGGAATGGTACAGCCACTTTGGAAAATGTTTCTTAATGATTTTCAACTGCAATTAGTATAAAATCCAGTGATTTTAATCGGATGGATGGATCTAAAAGAAATTTTAAAAATCAAAAGATAAATGCAAAAAATATGCATGTGAATATTCCTATATGCTCCCCTCCCCCTCCAACAGTTTGCTCCATTAACAACATCTTTCATTAGTGCGGTAAATTTGTTACAATTGATGAACACATATCGAAGCATTGCTACTAACCATGGTCTATAGTTTACATTATGTTTTAGACTTTGCACTGCACAATTTTGTAGGTTTTGACAAAATGTATAATGGCCTGTATCGATCATTACAATATTATGCAGAACAATTCCATTGTCCCCCAAATACATGTTACACCTATTCTTCCCTCTCCCTCCCCTCAGAACCTCTGGTAACCACTATCTTTATATCATGTTACAAGTTCTTCCATTACTAGAATAATAATGAGTCTACTTTAGTCTGTAGTTGCATTCCCCCCTTATACTTATTTGGTGATGCCCACTCTGCTTCCCGTTGATACAGGGTTTAGATCCCATGGGGCAGAAGGCTGGAGCTGTTTTTCTTGCAGTTGTAGATACTTTATTTTGGGGCATGGGTGTTGTCTATCAATATCCTTTTGTTAGCTGTCCTGGGTGAACCTGATGAACTGGAGTGTAGGTGTTGGCTGTAACTCTGCTGAGATTCAGGGCTCAACTGGCATATGGACAGACTGAAGATTTAAGTCTCTGGGACATATATTGAACAGGAATAGTGCTAATTAAAGGTTCAAATAAAAGGGGCAGAAGAACCACGTGCAGGAAAGCTATAAATGAGTCTAACTCTGATACATTGGGAAGATAGGTTATCATATATTCCAAAGTAAGGCCACCAATGGGATGCCAATTTCTTGAGGTTATCTGCCCTTACTATAGTATCTAGATATCTCTAGAGACTTCAGGAGCACCCCTGCTTGAGGCACTGTTTACTGTGGCAATCAATGAGATCCTCCTGAGACATGCATAGGCATAACCTCTGGAATGACCTCCCGACTCACTTTGAAATCTTTTAGCCGTAAAAACTCATTTGTATTTAATATATTAAAAAGACCCTTTTTTGCCAAGGTCTTTTTCCAAATGCATCACTGGTTGGCACTTGGTTATAATCCCTTGGTGCCAGGGAGGTCCATCCCCTGTAGTCATGCTCCATGCC
>JAQZBX010009884.1:0-45250 GCA_029593785.1 Cabassous unicinctus
AATTTTTACTGGGAGGACCCAGGGATTGAACCCAGTTTCCTCCATATGGGAGATGGACACCCAACCATTTGAGCCACATCTATCCCTCTCCTATATCTCTTAAGGGTGACCGAAGATACCTAGAATTACAGTCTTTTCCCATACAGGATGGTCATATAATAAATCAGGCTTAGTTTATCACCAACATTCAAAAAACCAGAATTAGGGAGAAAAACTAGGTCTGGTGACATATGCATGGTTTCTAATATAGTGAATGTTTAGCCCACCCTGATTATTACAAAATCAGGTCAGTGAGAATGTTCTCATAGTAATATACTTTTAACACATCACTCTTGGTAATTAATAGAACATCTACTCAGATGATTAATAAAGAAGTACAGGACTTGAATGACCCACTAAACCAACTAGAGAGTAATTTTGGGAAGATGGCATCCGACTAACAGGGAGAACTCAAAGCTCTCACAAAGCAACAGAGAAAGAGCCAAAAGCTGTCCAAGGGACCTGCTTTGAGGGTCAGCATACTAAGACAGTGCTACACAACTTCCAGGAGGGTGAGGGACAGAAAGACGAAGAATCGGAAACAACATATGTGTGTTACCAAGACCTTTCATCAGCTGGGAAGCACTCCCAGTCCCCACTCCCAAGATATTTAGCTGGACTCAATGCAGCCGACTGAGAGGGGAATAGTCATCTTCCTTTCTGTCAGCTGTTTCAAGGGAAAAGGGAGGGGGAGTTGGGGTGCTTTTTTTCTTCAGTGAATTTGGCTGGCAGAGACTGCTTTGAATCTCCACCCTGGAGATTCAGCACAGGAACAGTGAAAAGCCCAGACTGAAACACATCTGTGGAAATGTGTGCTGGCCAGTTCTGGAAATTGCATAGATAAAGCTGCTCTTGGTACTCTCTGTATCCTATCCCTGGGAGAAAATCTTCCCCCATTAGTGAATCCCTGACCTAATTTTGATAACTTAAGCTTGGCACTTTTAAATACAGAATAACTTGAACCAAATATCAAAGAATAGCTGTGAACAAAACAAAACAAAGCAAGAGAGAGAAATTGACCATCAGAGTAAATTCACCAGCATATTCGGATGCCTAGACATCAGCAAAAATATAACAAGATATACTAGAAAACAGGAAGAGGTGGACCAGCCAAAAGAACTAACCAAATACACTGAAGAGATACAGGTTTTAAGATAATCAATCAGTGATAATCAAACAATTCTCCTAAATCACTTCAAAGAATTTAAAGAAAATATGACTAAAGAAATAAATGATATTAAGAAGACACTGGGTGAGCATGAAGAACAATTAGAAAGCCTGCAAATAAAAATAACAGACCTTATGGGACTGAAGATACAATGGATGAGAATAAAAATGCACTTAAACTCAGCACAAACAGGAAGTGAAGGTGATGGTTAAGCTGAAATGGCAATGGAGGAGTGCCAAATCTGTAAAGATCTGGAGAGAATTTTTCCTTTTATTTCCTTTCTTTATTTCTTCATTCCTTCTTTCATTTCGTTACTTCCTGGCTGCAGGCATTTAGGGAAATTTCTGCAAACCATTAGATGACCACTATTCAAATTGGAGAAAGACTTCAAAGGCCACACATGACCAAAATAAGAGTCTCAGGAAAAATAGTTTAGAAATGGTACTAAAAAAATAAATAAATAAATAAAGGAAAGCAATCAGTAACAACAAACCCTGGAGAAGTGAGAAAATCTAATTTCTAGGGTTACCACATCATAATATTCAAAGTATTAAGCTTAAAACAACATAAATAATTGTGAGATATGAGACATGCAAAGAAATAAGAGAATACGGCCTATTGAGAGGAAAAGAGAATCTAGCAGAATATGTCCCTAAGGAAGCCCAGACATTTTACATACTAGACAAATATTTTAATAAACTGTTTTACATATGCTCAAAAAGCTAGTCAACAATACTAGGCATAAGAAAAATCAGGAGAATGATACCTAAATAGTGAATATCAAATAAGTGATGCGTATTACACAAAGGAACAAAATAGAATTTTTAGAGCTGACATATCAAATAGAGCTTACATATCCAAAAGTGGTAAATAATTTAGAGATCTTTAACAGCAGATTTGACAAGGCAGAAGAAAGAATTAGCAACTTGAACATAGATTAGATGATATTATTTGGTTTAATAAAATATAAGAATTTATTTCACCTTTTTCATTTTCCTTTTCTAATGTATTTTTTATAAAAATCAAAACTACATGAATGACTCACATTGGACAGAGCTGCTCTAGAAGATGACAAATTTCATGCTACCCTTGACCCCTTAAATTTCTCTTTCCTGTTTTGGCTTTATCTCCCAGGCCAGTGAGACCAGCAAGGGGAGCTGGAGGCCCATGATGAGTCTGCACCCTTCCTTTACCTCAGCTCAAAATTCAATGATGAATGCGGTTTTTCATACCAAATCATGTTCCAAATATCTGCATATTTGGACTCTGTGCACTTTATAGTTATATGTTCATTGTTTAGCACCAGATATGACAAGTAATTAGGTTATATTAACTATTTAAATAAAAAACATGAAGGAATATCTGAAGGCAGGTGCTTTCAAATCACAAAAGCTGCCATTATCCTATTTGTTTGCTCACCAGATAGGCTCCATGGCTGAACATTATGGAGAAGCAATCAGATAGCCTTTCTGACTTACCTTTCTTGAGAAACATACATCCTTGAAATATTGAATATATTTGTTGCTTCTGCTGCCATAATTTACTGTAGAAGGACCACCATCTGGATACTTTCTTATGCCCTTTATGCATTCTGGTTTGTCAGAAGAACATCAGGACTGTATTAGTCGGAGTTCTCTAGGGAAATAGAACTGACAGGAGTTATCTGTTAATAGCATGAGATTTTATAAAATTATCTCATGCAACCATGAGGATTCACAAGGACAAATTCCTCAGGGCAGGCTGAAAACCTGGGGCTCTGATGAAAGTCATTGATGTGTTCCCCAGGAGAAGCTGGAAGTCCTAAGTAGAGATGGGAATTCTCTCTCGGAATGCTGAAATAATTTCCCCTTTTAGGCCTTCAACTGACTGGTTGAAAAGTCACTCCTTTGTGATGGCAATCTCCTCAGTTGATTGTAGATGTAACTAGCAATCTATGCAATCAACTCACTGTTGATTAAAGTCCATTAAATGGTCTTATATTGCAATTAGCCCAGTGTTACTCGACCAGACTACTGGGCACCATTACCTTGGTGAGTTGATATATTAGCCTAACCCTAATAGTCCAAGCCTTGTCAAATTGGCAGCCATATACATCAGCTTAAACCACACTTAGTCTCTAAATAAAACAATAGCAGATATATATATATTTCCATTTAACAATATTCAACTCTCCTGCATAAAAAAGGAAACACATTAAACCCCACCAGAACAGGGTTCAAGTCCTTATATTCACACTTAAACTTGACATCCTTAAATACTCAAACATGAAATTAATACAACTTATGTCATATGATAATGGGAAACATTTGGGAAGAAAACAAAGATATTAACTTTATGTACATATACAAACATAATCAAAACAAGGAAGAAATATTCATGACTCTTCTAGTCTTTGTTTCTGTAACTATTCAGGTGGTAGAAGTTCATATTTATCACTACCTTCTTGCAACACCCATTCCATATTCCCTTTACTCTCAGCAAGCACCTCAGCTGGCCATGATTCTTTGCCTGGTGAGGTGATGCAATCTTTCATTCCTGAAGATTCTGGGCCATTGTTAGTCCTGCCTGGATTGGGGTGTTGCAATATTCCATTGACTTGAAATGCAGGGCATGGAAGTAATAAGAGATGCCCTAGGGCATTTCCTGTATTCCAGAAAAACTCTTCTTTACTTTCATTGTGCAAGTGCAGTCCTATATTCCCTTCATAGTCAGAATCAATCACACCAGGTAGTACGGAATTTTTTTTCTTTGCCTTTTGATTCAGAGGCACAAGGAACCCAAAATGTCCAGGCAGCAATCTTAACTTCCAGTTCAATGGAATCATTATTGGGTTCTCTGGGGAAAGCACTCCTTTTAGAACTAAGATGTGTAAACAATAAGACAATAAAATTGCAGACTTAAGAAGCTAAAATTTTCCTAGTGGATCACTAGACATTATAGTGAGAGTTGCCACTTCCATTTTTACCCTTTGATTTCTGGGCAGGTGAATCCTGACTATGGGAGAAACAGCACCATAGAATGGACACTTACTCATAGCATACCCAGTCTCCTACAGAACATTGCTCCAGCTCTAAAAGGTATTTCCACCTAGTTGGCATCATAATTGAATCTTCAAAAGGCCATTCCACCATTCTACCAATCCAGTGCTTCAGGATGATGGGGCACATGGTAATACCAGTGAATTCAGTGAACATGTGCCCATTCCCACACATCATTTATTGTGAAGTGGGTTCCTTGATCAGAAGAAATGCTGCGTGGATTACCATAACAGTGGATAAGACATTGGGTAAGTCCATGGATGGTAGTATTTGAAGAAATATTGCATGCAGGGAAGGCAAAACGATACCTGGAGTATGTGTCTATTCCTGTTAGAACAAATCACTGACTCTTCCATGATGGAAGTGGTCCAGTATAATCAAACTGCCACCAGGTAGCAGGCTGATCACCTTGGGGAATGGAGCCATATTGGATGCTGAGTGTGGGTCTCTGCTCCTGGCAGATTGTGCACATAGCAGTATTTTTAGTGATTTTGGCCTTGGTGAGGTGAAGCCTATGTTGCTTAGCCTATGCATAACCTCCATCCCTACCACCATGTCCAATTTATTCATGAGCCAATTGGGCAGTGACAGGAGTGGCTGGGGAAAGCTGAGAGCTAGTCACAAAGTGGGTCAAATTATCTACTGATTAATAAAATCTTCCCATGCTAAAGTCACCCTCTGGTGAGCGTGCATGGAGTACACTAATATTTTCATGTTTTAACTACTCAGAAATGTCTATCCACATGTCTCGCCAAACCTCTTTGTCACCAACTTTCCAAACATGTTCTTTCCAAGTCCCTGACCATCCAGCCAAACAATTGGCAACAATCCATGAATCAGTGTATTAACATGGCTCCAGCCATTTCTCTTTCTAGAAAAATGAACAACCATGTGCACTACTCAAAGTTCGGCCCATGAGGAGGATTTACCCCCACCTCTGTCCTTCAGAGATATCCTAGACAGGGGCTGCAGTGTTTTAGCTGTCCACTTTCAGGTGGTACCTGCATATTGTGCAGAATCATCAATAAAACAGGACATAGTTTTCTCTTCCTCAATCAAGTGATTGTAAGAAGCTCTGCAAGAGACCATATCTGTGGGCTGGAAAGGAGAAGGTAATATGGCAGGAGTGGTGACCATGGGCATTTGGCCCACTTCCTCATGTAACTTACTTGTGCCTTCAGGACCCACTAGAGACACATCTCATATATTCCACTTCCACTTTATAATGGACTGCTGCTATGCATGCCCTACTCATGGTAACTTAGTGGCCGATGGGTAAGCATTCAGTCTCTACTAAGACCCAGTAGTAGGCCAAAAGCTATTTCTCAAATGGAGAAGAGTTAACAGCAGAAGATGGCAAGACTTTGTTCCAAAATCCTTAGGATGTGCATTGTGGTTTTCCTATAGGGAACTGCTAAAAGCTCCAGATGGCATTTCTATTTGCCACTGAAACTTCCAGCACCATTGGATCTACTAGGTCATATGACCCAAGTGGCAGTGCAGCTTGCAAAGCAGCCTCAGCCTGTCAGAAATCATCCATTTGTTCCAGTCCCCACTCAAAACTGGCAGCTTTTCTGGTCAATCAGTAAATGAGCTGGTCAAACATATCCAAATTAGAAATATTTTCTCTCCAAAATCTGAAAAGTCCAACTAAGCATTGTGCCTCATAGTAGGGGCAAAGTGCAACAGTTCCTTCACTTTAGAAAGGATATCTCAACATGCCCCACACCACTGGACACCTAGATGTCACTAAAATGGAAGGCTCCTGTATTTTTTGTTGGATTTATCTCCCATCCTCTCTCACTTAAGTGACTTACCAAGAAGTCTAGAGTAATTGCTACCTCTTGCTTTTTATGTCCAATCAGCATATCATCAACTGTGACATCTTGTGGGAGGAAGAGATGATCAAGGTCCTTGTAGACAATATTATGACAGGGATGGAGAGTTGTTATATCCCTGAGGCAGGACAGTGAAGGTATATTGCCAGCTGAAAGCAAGCAATTTCTGGTGGCCCTTATTAATGGGAATTTAGAAAACATTTTCCAGATCAATAGCTGCATACAAGGTACCAGGTGATGTGTTGATTTGCTCAAGCAATGTTACCACATCTGGGACAATAGATGCAATTGGTGTCATCACCTTATTAAGTTTATAATACGCTACTGTCACCCTTAAATAACTATCTATTTTCTGTACAGGCCCAAGTAGTAGAGTTGAATGGGGATGAGGTGGCAATCAGCTCTCCTGATTCCTTCAAATCCTTAATGGTGGTACTGTTCTCTGCAATTCTTCATGAATGCAATATTAATTTTTATTTATTATTTTGCTTGGTAAGGGGTATTCTAGTGGCTTCACTTAGTCTTTCCTACCCTTAATAGCCCATACTCCATTGGAAAGGGATCCAATTTTGGGATTCTGCCATTTACAGTGTATGTCTATTCCAATTATGCATTCTAAAATGGGGAAAATAAACACTGAATTGCTTTGTGTACCCACTGGACCACTGTGAGATGGACCTGAGCTAAAACTCCATCAATCACCTGACCTCCATAAGCCCATACTCTGATTTGTGAACCATGGTGATGATTTGGGTCTCCTGGAATTAAGGTCACTTCTGAGCCAGTGTTTAATGATCCCTGAAATGTCTGATTATTTCCTTTTCTCCAGTGCATAGTTACCTTGGGAAAAGGCCATAGGTTTCTTTGGGGAAACTAGGAGGAAAAATAGCAGTATAAGTTTTTGGCAGTGTGATATGATCCCTTCCCAAGGGGACCTGGCCCTCCTCTCATTCAAAGGGGTCTGAGTCTGTAAACTGTCTCAAGTCTGGGAATTGATTAAGCGGCTGTAACTCTCTGTTTCTGTAATTCATGCTGTGGCTTTGTTCATTCAATCTAGAACTCTTCTCTTTATACAGATCAAATAAGGCTTCAGTATATTGCCCAATTATTTCACCGCTAGGTACCCAATGATCTTTTAGCCAATGCCATAGGTCTATGCGAATCATACTCTTTTGAATGCTGCTTCAAGTCTGCATTTCATTGTGGTAGCCAAGCCTACCTTGTCTTTGGAAATTAAGTGCTGCCACTTGGCTTTACTAGGCTGGGATCCAATCATTCCCATAATGTTTAAGGATTCTAGTTCTGTGATAACTGTTCCCATAGTAATATCTGATCTACAGAAAAGAGAAACCATAGTGCCCTTCAGGGAAATTGGAGTAAGTCTCACGAATTTATTCCTCACAGTCGTGGTAAAAGCTACATCCTTTGGACATTCCTGGGGTGGGTAAGCAGGTCTTAAATGATCAATTCATTCTAGCATTCCAGTCTCTCTAAGCATTTTGATCCCCTCATCGACATCATACCAGGGTCAATTGGACATCTTGACCTCAAGCATTGTAGGCCATCTTTTGGTCCATGTTTCAGCTAGCCACCAGAACACTCTGCTAGAGACCTTTCTCACCCCTCGAGCTACAACACTGAATGCAGAATCTCTGCTTAGTGAGCCCATATCAATAAATTCAGCTTGATTCAACTTTATATTCCTTCCACCAGTATGTCATAACTTTAACATCCATTCCCACATATATTCACCTTATTTCTGTCTATATAAATTAGAAATTTCATGCAGTTCTTTTAAAGTGTGGAATACTTCCTCATGGGTCACATTTTATACTTTGCCTTTGGGGTCTTGTTGTGATTTTAGTCTAGCTATATTTCTGGAAGAGAAGAGGGGTAGTGGGGGTGGGTATGGAGAAGAATTAGAAGTGTCTTGAAAGTCAGTTAACTCAGGGCATGCCCTTGCACTTTTAATTGGGGAGACAAGATTAATCTCTTCAGTTGGGGACTGCATGGCAGACTCCTCAGGACAGGGTGGAGGTTGGGTGGTGCTTTCTTTGGGGTTGGATGAGTTCCATAGTCCTTGGGGCAGGTTGGATATTCTGTAGTGCAGGCTTGAGTTGGGCTTGTACCCACCTCATGGCAGGGAGTATGCTTGGACTCCATGGGACAGGCTAGAAGCTGGGTGATATAAGCTTGGCAATGTGTGGTCTCCACAGGGCCGACCATTAAACATTTATGTGGCAAAGTCTCAGCAGAATTTGGTTTTCAATATTCCCATCAATATCATTATCAACACATATGTTTCCATCCCATTCTCAGGGTTCGACTCATTTTGAATCAATGCCCTCATTTTAACAGCAGCCACCATGCAAGTTTGAGATTTTAGTTTCCATTGTAACTTTGCTATGTGTACAAAGACAATCTGAGTCTGGTTTCAGAGATATCAAGTCTGTAGCTGCTTAAAACAAAATTTTCTTTCAGAGCAGACATAGAAACTTTCAAATCATTATTGTGACAATTAAGTTGCATATTTGAAGCCTTTGCTCATGACTTTCTTCTGTAACTGTATCCAGCATATTTAAGAAAAGGCAGCCAACATCATTGTAACTTTAATCTCCACAAAACTCTATTAAGGTGTTAAAAATACTCTCACCCAGATCCTTGCCTCTTATAGCATGAAAGTAGTCCTATCCAGTGGTGATATTTTGTGTATCTTTGTTGTCAACTCATGCTAGGGACTGTCAATGGCTTCTTAATTATTGGAAAGAGAGACCATGCCCTTGAATCTAAGCAGAGTAGTGAGGCAGGTCAGTATAGGGAACTGGGAAAGGAAAAAGTGGGTCAGTGAGCACAACATCTCAGGAGCAAGAAAAAGCATTGTGGGCAGCCAGTCCTCAGCTATTGTGGGCAGCCAAGCTTGAGCTATTAAATGTGAAACTGAAAATAAGTGTTAACATCTTGTTTTGCCCACTGGTGGTGACAGAACACAATGACCCTAAGCCCTTCCTTATTAACGGAAGCCACAAGGCAAGAAAAGCCTCCCATTTCATCCCTACTTAAAACCCAGCCCCAAGTCATTGGGGGTGCCTCTTCACTAATAAGAGAGCTCACAGTCATGTCTTAATTGTGTAGTTTCAATTTTTCACTCCGCAATAAATTCTCTGCCTGCTTGCTTAATTTGTCGTGCATATTGAATTATTTATTGCAATGTAATCAAGAACCTGGAAGCGACAACCGGTAACATTTCTTGTCAAGCCAACCAGAAGATAGTATCTGGTAACTCTCTCCTCCACCTGAAAGGTCTGGTGTGTTTTTGGCTTCTAATCAAAGCCTGCCTATGGTTCAATCTGTCTCTCTGTCTCTCTGTCTCTCTTTCTCTGTCATTCTGAATGGGTCCCTAGCCCTGCTCCCAAAAAAACATTATCTCAGTTTACTTAGAGTTCTCTGGCTCCCTCTTTCGATATGGTGGGGGCCATCCCTTGTGCCATGCATATTCAAGAATGCTCTGGGTGATGGATGGGTCACACCATCTTTGAAACCTTACTGGAGATATTCCCCTAGTTGAGTGAGAGTCCAAAGGGAGCATGGGAGTCCAGGAGATCCGTCTCATTATAAACTGATTTCTAACTCTGATTACCTCCTCCAAGTCCATGAATAATGGGACATAGTACTTGCCATTTTTCTGTTCCTTTTTTCATTTCCTCTGGGACTTCCCTGTTCTATACTTATGCCTCCATTCAGAGCATGGCTATCATCTTCTATGGTGCCTTCTTCAGCCACCCCGAAGTTTTGCTCAGGATTGCTGAATCTGCTTTTGCCTCTTGGCAGGCAGAAGCAGTGTTTGCAGCCAGCCCCAGCCTGGCCCCTTAAGAGACCACAATCCATGGCTATGCCCAGTTATTTGTACCCTCCCTAGTAGTCTGGAAATGTTACAATCCCTCCACCACCCTTACTTCACCTGTCAGAAGAGAATCCGTGTCCCCAGATATCTTGTCTTTCTCCTTGGTTCCTGAATGTCTGGTTTGGTCCCAGAAAATGGTCTTTCAATGAGATTTAAATCACATCCCAGACCTTCAATCCTTGCTTCTCTGGGGACTTATTAATGTTCTTCTCAGGCCACTTCTAAGTCCCTCAAGACCACCAGAGATAAAAGGTTTCAAGCCAGCCCCTTTTCTAAGGAAGATATTCCATAGCTTCAGTCTGGAACCTGGATCCAGATGTCTCCGAAGACCTAAGTTGCCACAAAGATACCTGGAAGTATGGCCTATGTGTTCTCAGGATGCTGGGAACCAGAGTGGTAACTCCAAATATCTCTAAGACCTAATCAACTTGAGAGCTTTGGTTTGGAGGCTGAAAGTTCAGTCAGGCCAAATCTGAGATGCAGGATCAACTGATAGTCTTTTTTCCTTTTCTCCCTAGAACAATGGGTGAGGCCTCTAGTATACCAGCAGACTCCCCACTGAGGTGCATTCTTAAGAACTGGATAATCTTGTCCACCAAAGGGTTGAAGAAAAAGAAATTGGTTTTCTTCTGTAACACCACATGGCTGCAATACTGTCTTAAAGATGCCTAACAATGGCCTGCCAATGGCACCCTAAGGTATAACCCTATTTTACAGTTCAACCTCCTGTGTAAGGGGAAGAGAAGCAGTCAGGAATTCCATATGTCCAAGTCTCCATGGCTTATATCAGAACACAGGTGTCCAAGGGTCTTCCAGATTGTGTTATGCTCAGGACAGGAACCTGCCCCCTGAAAAGAAGGATCCTGAAAGGAAAGAACCTGAAAAGGGGGCTAATATCTTAGATGAGCCCCTCATCAGTTTTCCCCTGCGTTATGACCCAGTTCCCAAGCCTGAGGCCCCCTTGGACCCACCTCCACACATGGCCTCTGGACCCTACCTTTGCATCTGGAGGTAGGCCAGCAGGATTCACCATGAGTGGTGCCTCACTTCACCCTACCAAGGGGCCCAAAAATTGCCTCTACCCAATAGGAGAAGTAGCAAATGATGATGCAAGAACAATTAGAGTCCATGTCCCT
This sequence comes from Cabassous unicinctus, assembly GCA_029593785.1. Lineage (NCBI taxonomy): Eukaryota > Metazoa > Chordata > Mammalia > Cingulata > Chlamyphoridae > Cabassous > Cabassous unicinctus. Next base: position 11,121 of record JAQZBX010009884.1, read on the forward strand.
TTCTCCCTGCAGACTTAGCTCAATGTAAAAAAAACAGGGCAGTTCTTGGAGCACACAACACATCTTACTGAGAAATTCTAACACCTAGCTCTAGCTTTTGAGCTAATCTAGGGAGATGTGCATATTATCCTGGCCACATGCTGCACCCCTGAAAAGAAATTGTCATATTTAGGCATTATTGGCAGAACCCCAGGGACATGCCAATAAAATGGTGGCCCAACAGACTCAGCAATATGCTGTGAGAGCTGTGGCAGTCCAAGATACTGACCCTAACTAGTACATCCAAAGGAGACATGCAGACCTATATAATAATGACCATATAATAATATACTTATTAGAGGATGTATTATTCAGCCAAAGGGGTGCTGATGTAAAGTACCAGAAATATGTTGGTTTTTATAAAGGGTATTTATCTGGAGTAAAAGCTTACAGTTTCAAGGCCCTAAAATATTCAACTCAAGGTAACATATGAGGTATTTTCTCACCCAAAGTCTGTTACCACGTGTTGATGAAAGATGGTGGGCAATATCTGTAAGGGTTCAACCCTCCTCTTCCTCTTTCCTTCATGGTCCCAACTTCTTCCAATCTCAGCTGTAGACTGGCATAGGACTCAGCTGCTCTGTTCTCTTCAGCTGTAAACTATCAGGCAAATGGCTCATCTCTCTTCCCAGGGCCATGGGATCCTCTTCCATGTCTATGGATCTCCCTTCCTCTTTTCTCACATATCTGTTTCTGTGTTCTCCCTGAATGAGTGTCTGTATATATAGTCCACAAAGTGGGCAAGGACTCAAACTGAATCACCTTAATGACATGGTCAAATCAAAGCCCTAATCTTGATTTAATCAAGTAAACATAAAGCCTTTGCATTAAATCAATCATGCCCAGAGGAACAGAATGGTTTATAAATGTAATCAATATCTTTTTTGAAATCCATAAATAATATCAAACTGCCACAGAGGAAATGAGAAAAATGCCACCAAGCCTGTTAATTACAATAACAAGAAATAACCCAGGAACAAAAGGAGAACCCTGCCCTGTTCCAAGGTTAGTTGAAGCTATTAAAAGATATACTTAAGTTAATCCAGACTCACCAGAATGATAGATTATGCTACAAACCTATTTTAGTCGCCAGTCAGGTCCAGATATTAGAAGGAAGCTCCAAAAGCTAGCATTGGGGCCTCAGACCCCAATGAATTCTCTTTTAGAAGCAGGTTTTCCATCTTCAATAGCCACAAAAAGGCCACCAAGTAGCAAAAGGTAAGGAGGGACACAAAGAAAACACACCTTACAGCAGTCATCATGGGTAGTGACCTGCCACCTCAGGGCCACTCTGACTTAGTCTCAAAAGCATCAAGCATCTGCTTCAACTGTGGAGAGTCTGGCCACTAGAAGGAAGACTGCCCCAGACCTCTGCAGCCTCACAGGGAGCCCCCCAGTTCATGACCCTGATGTAGGAAAACAGGTCATTGGTCTTGGGAGTGCACTAAACCCCCAAGGTTGGACAGAACATGACTGTGGGCCCTTGTGGTAACAACTGGTGATGACTGCAGGGGCTCAGGGCAAAAAGTGGTTCCATGGACAGCTCTATGGAGCATCAACCTGGAGGAGCCCCAGGTAACCTTTGAGTTGGCATGTAAGGTTATTTTCTTTTTAATTGATATAGGAGCCACCTATTTAGGTCTGAGCTGTCACTCCAAACATCCCTTTTCCCAAACCTGTCTGGTAGTAGTGATGGATGTAGGATGACCAAATACCTGAAAGTAACTTGTTTCTTTCCCTGTTGCTAGGCTACAAAAGAAAGAATTGTATGTAAATTAAAAGGCAATGAAATGCAACCCTCTTTTTCTGCCAAAATCTGCTTTTGGTGGTCAAGAACATCCTGTTGAAGCAATGAAGTATGAAAACCACCTTCAGCCTGTTTGCCTGACCTGTGCAGATGAAGCTCCCTTACTGTCCTCACTTGAACTTGCTTAATTAACATAGTAAATTTCCCACCCAGTGGTGGAGTTATCTGCCCTTTTTTTGATCATGCAATGTACGTACACGTATGATTTCCTGAACATACTATTCATACAGTTATATAACTAGCTATGTATGATCATCATATGCATAAAAGCTAACGCATAATCAAAGCTAATGCTAAATAGTAATTTAGGTATTTAAGCAAGAGCAAAACCAAGGCACAGGGAATCGGGTCTGGGTCATTTTAGAGTGACCTTGGGCTCCTTACCTCTGCAGATATAATAAATGTGAGTTTGCCTAACTCTAGTGTTGAAGTTTTCTTCATGCTATCTCTGGTTATCCATGAAGGCCCTGCCTTGAAGCCTAACAGTAGGAGTTGACTGTAGATCTACAATTAGATCCTTTACTGAGCCTCTCCTCTGTCAAAAAGGAGATCTAATAATAAGCTACCAATTTTTAGTTGTCCAACGATGTCTTACCCCCTAAATGGGAAGGGACTTAATTCGTATACTGGGGGCATGCATCCAACTAGTAAGAGTAAATAAAACCTCTAAGATGCCTGTAGTCAAGTGCTCAAAAGAAGAATGTGGAGGCTTTTACTTGGCCATGATTCTAAATAAGCAACTAGATGCCATGTCATTAGCTATATCCCAGGAAATAAGTAGTTAAGTAAATCCTACAGTCTTAAAAACCAGGATTCCCAGGCAGCTCTCCAAGGTCCAACCAGTAAACTTCTCTTATAACAACAACCAATTCTACCCCCAAAGAAAATAGTATCCTATGAAGGAAGAAGCTTTCAAAAACCCATGATTAAAAAATTCCTGGAGAATGGAGAATGGTCTTCTCATTCCCTGTCAATCCCCTGGTAACAGTCCTATGCCTCCCATCACTCTTCTTCCCCTACTTTTCCGGGCCAAGTTAATTTTTCCTCCTGTAACAGTACTTTCTAGACAGCCCCCTCAGCTTGTCAAACAATTTGGTATGCTGGTCATTTCTCTCTGGGGGCCAAATGCCTACTTAATCTGGTACCCCATTAATACCACAATGCTCTCCAGTACTAGAAATCCACTCAAAGCTTGGTGGCCTAAAGAAGAAATAGTTAAAATCTCAAAGATTATCTAGTAATTTGGGGGATGCCCTGCAAACTCTTGTCATTCTATACTTCTAAACACTACATATGCTGACAAAAACTCCCCACCAAAGATGCCATGGGCATGTCATAGACTAGAACCCTATGGCTAGGGGGGAGAAGCCAATCTTGTCTGTGATACCCATAGAAGCATCTTGTTTCATGACCCAGGACCCAAGAGGTGTATGTCAGTATTGTCTGCTAGCACTATAAGTCTCAAGAGGGCTCCAGTTCACCAATAACCTGTCTCACATTTGTTGCTACTTTAAACTATCAAGATGGAATTTTCATTTTTTGCAGAGATAAGGCTTACCTCTCCTTACCACCCCTCTGCACAGGCTTGTGCTCACTAGCATACATCACCCCTCAATATATTAAGTTCCTTGAAACCTCACCCTCCCATTTCCCATATTTTTAAACCCTACAATAACTAAGAAGGTAGCCAAAATTCTAACTAAATTTATATCTTCAATATTACAAGCCTTCCAAGACAAGCTAATGTTCCTGCCCAACTTCCAGCCTGTATCCACTGCTATTCTGGGAATCCCCCCGACCTTAATTGAATAGCCAAAGAGTTTTATACCTCTTCAAGTAGGGACTAATGTCCCTAAGCAGATGGAAGCAGTTACAGAAGAGACCTTCCACCCTCAAAATCCCTTAAGATTAAGGGTTGTGGCAGTTTGACATAATTATGAATTCCAAAAATAGATATTGGATTAAGCTTGTAAACTGGTCCGTTTCTATGGGCATGGTTAAGTTATGATTAGGGCTTTGGTTGGCCCACATCAATAGGATGTTGAGTCCTACTCAGAGATAAAGTTACATGGAAGAGCAGAGGAGTTAGTTGGTGTTTTAAGCTGGAGTTCTTATGCTGGATTTTAATGTTGGAGCCCAGGGAAGTAACCACACAGATGAGCTTGGTCATGAGGAAGGAGAAAAGGCTCCGGGAAAAGAGATGAGCCATTTGCCTGAGAGTTCACAGTTGGCCTTGTGGAAAGAGGCAAAGCTTAGAGAGCCTCATAGTCTACAGCTGACATTGTGGAGGAAACAGAGCTGCTGAGCCCAGAGACAAGCAAGCCCTGGGAAGAGAGGAACCCAGGAAACCTGAACCCTGGCAGATGTCAGCAGCCATCTTGTTCCAACACATGGCCATAGATTTGGTAAGGGAAGTAACTTAATGCTTTAATGGCCTGGTAACTGTAAGCTTCCACCCCAAATAAATACCCTTTATAAAAACCAACTGATTTCTAGTATTTTGCATCAGCACCTTTTGGCTGACTAATACAAGGGTTAAAACTCTCTGAGGGGAAAGTTGGGGTAGGTCAGAATACGGAACAAGGAAAGGAGAAGGGGGATATGGGCAGTGAACACAACATCTCAGGGGCAAGAAAATCACTGTGTACAGCCAGACCTGAGATATTGCATACAGCTAAGCCTGAGCTATTACTTGTGAAACTCAGAAAATAAGTGAAAACATCTTGTTCTGCCCAACTGGTAGGTCAGAACACACTGGCCCTAAACATTTCCTTACCAACTGAAGTCACAAGGCAAGAAAACCTTCCCATTTTACTCCTACTTACACCTTGCCCAGCCTTTAGTCACTGGGGACACCACTTCACTATAAGAGCTCCCATGCTCACATCTCGGGTGTTTACTTTCACTTTTTCACTTTGCAATAAATTCCCTGCTTGCTTGTTTAATTTATGGTGAATCCGTGAATTCTTTCTCCTGAAGTATCCAAGAACCAAGAAGCTACCTGTGGTAACATTTCAGAACACAATTGCAAAAAGTCCCAAAACCAACTCAGAAATCCCATTTTTAAGATTCTGTTTCTTAAGAACCCCATTCTAGTTACCAAGCTGTATTAGTCAGGGTTCTTTAGGTAAAAAGAATCAACAGGAGATATCTGAAAATAGTATGAGATTTTATAAAATTCTCTCACACAACATGGGGATGCACAAGTCAAAATGCCACAGGGCAGGCTGCAAACCAGGGCTCCATTGAAGATCCTTGATGAATTCCCAGGAGATGCTTCCTGTCTGATATAGAGCTGGGAATTCTCTCCCTAAATGCTGAAATCACTTCCCCTTTTAAGGCCTTCAACTGATAAGATGTGTCATCAGTCATACCTGAAGGCAATCTCATCCATTGATTGTAGATGTAATCAGCCATCTATGCAAAGAACTCACTGATATTTAAAGCCCATGAAATCCCCTTGTATTGCACTTAGTTCAGGGCTTGCTTTACCAAATAATCTGGCTGAGTTGACATATTGGCCTAACCATTACAGATGCTAATATTCTGCTAATATTTAATGGAAAGTGTTTGACTAGTTGCTTATTCCAGGGCCTTTGTGGGTAGGGAAGCAGGTTGTACAGATTCTTTATCTTGAAATTTCAGCATCCTTGTATTCATCCATAGAAAAGCTCTTAAATGTGCCTCTAGTTCCTTGATTTTTGAATCCAGCTTCACCATTGGACAATTTGTCCTAATGAGATGTCACACTTGGGGCATTTCTGGATGGTGGAGAGTGTTGTGTAGGGTGCTTATAACCTCATTGGCTTTGTCTAGAAGTGCTGTAGTGGACCCTGAGAGATTTTCTAATGAAGTTTTCTTTTGCAGAGGTACCCCCTTTTTGACTCAGTTTTTGACATAGGGAGCTTGGCAATGAGGCAAGGCAAGGGGGCCTTTCTCAGGCTTGAGGATCTATCAACCAGAAGATGGTGCCACAGATGGAAGGCCCTGTGGCCTGGGTTTGAGAATGTTTTCTATTAGGCACACATTTTGGAACCTCAAACATGAACCCTGAACAAGTTTTCCGTCTTAGACCTTCTCACTCTTACAGGACATACTCATCGTAGACTATCCAACAAACAGAAACTCTGTACCCTTTAAACAAAGTCTCCTAGAATACCTGCAGTCTTCTAGAATACCTACAATATGTGCTTATTCTAGGTATTTCATGTAATCAAAATCATACAGTCTTTGTCCTTTTGTATCTTGCTCATTTCACCAAACATGATGTTCACACATGTTGCTGCATGGATATGGACTTCATTAATTCTTAGAGATGAATAATATTTCCTTGTATGTATATATTGCATTTTGTTTGTTCATTCATCTGCAGATGTTCACTTGAGTTTCTTCCATCTTTTGTCTGCTGTGAGTAATGCTGCAATGAACATTGATATACAAAATAACTACTCAAGTTGTGCATTCAGTTATTTTCTATATATACCTAAGGGTGGGATTGTCAGGTCACTTGGTAGCTTTATGTTCTACTTTGAGAGGAGCTGCCAAGTTTTTTCCATAGCATCTGCACCATTGTTCATTCCCACCAACAATATCTGAGGCCTCCAAGTTCTCATCATCGTCAATGCAGATTTATTTTAAAATTAATAACCATTCTTGTGGGTGTGAAGTATCATTGTGGTATTGATTTGCATTTCTTTGATGATCAATGATTAAGAACATCTTTTTTAAATTTTTTTAAATTTTTTTATTGTTCATAAAAATCAAGATTTTTCACAGTACATACCAATATTTGTAAAATGATATATAAATATATATGCATATATGTGTATTTTCTTACATAAATGTTATTTTATATATATATATATATATTAAAGGTGCTTAGATTACCTAATTATTACTCAGAAATTACAAGGATTCCCATGTTCCCCACCTCCCACACCTCCCACATTTGTGTGTTTCCTTAAATACAAGTTTTAATGGACATTTTCAAACACACAAAACTATGGGCAATAGTATCATAACTCACCTCTCCCAAACCCATGAATGCTTCACCTAGTTGAATCCATCAAACATGGAGCCAAGCTCATTCTGTCTATATCCTCTTTGCAGTTTCTTCCCTTTGAGCGTATTTATTTTTTACATAAAAAAAATTTTTTTTAAATATTTTAGTCAAGTTTATTGAGATAAAATTTACATATGCTAAAATCACAGTTCTATGAGGTTTTTTTTTATCATTTTTAATATTTTAATATGCAATTTATTATTAAGATACAGATGAGGGAAGCAGATGTGGCTCAAGCAGTTGAGCAACTGCTTCCCACATGGGAGGTCCTGGGTTTGGCTCCTGGTGCCTGTTTTGAAGCTAGATGTCCAAAACTGAGGCATCAGCAAGGTGATGTTTTGCCCTTAAAGGCTTTGGTATTCTGGGTCTGGATCACAGTGATCCTTGGTTCTTGGCTTTTCTGTCACTTGGCAGTGAATATGGCAGCATCTTCTCCTTTCTATTCTAGCCTCTGGCTGCTGTCTGTGTGGCTGCATTCTAGTGTTTACCTGAATAACGTGGAGAGGACCAGGGTTCAGGAATTTTTTTCAGGAGACTCTGACACATCATGTGTCATTATTTATGCCCCCCACCTCCCTTCTTACCAATATATCTACTTTTTAAAATAGATTATAGAGGTTTAATTGATATTTGATTAACTGCAAATATTTAAAGTATTCAATTCTTTATCATGAGTCTTTATATCTATTCTTATGCTAGTGCAGCACTGTTTTCATTACTGTATCTTTCTAGTAAGTTTAGAAACTAGAAGTGTAAGTTTTCCAATGTTTTCTTCATTTTCAAGATTGTATTGTTTATTCCATATGAATTTGAGAATTGGATTTTTAATTTATAAAAATATTTTTGACCTGTTCCTTATTTCTCTCTCTTGATCTCACTCAGCAAACATTATTTTTGGGGCATTCACTGCATGTTAGTCCCTGTATTGTAGGCTGGGGATGTGTTTTAGTTCCCCTATAAATAATATTGGCTTTCAAATTTCAGTGCCAGTTGTTCATTGTCCATACAAAGATATATAACTGATTTTTGTATATTGAGCTTGTTTCCTGTGACATTGCTTAACTCACTTATTAATTCTAGTAACTTTTAAAATTGATTTTATGGGATTTTCATTCATGTCATCTGAACATTTTTTTCTTTCCAATTATTATATTTTTCTTTTACTTTTCCTTTTTATTGTACTGGCTAAATTTGTTAGTAAGATATTAAATAAGAGCAGATATCCTTCTTTTGTTCCATATCTTACGGGGGAATCATTTTGTCTCTCAAAGTAAAGCATAATTATAGATGTATCTTTGTAGATGCTCTTGGTCAAATTGAGGATGGCCCCTTGATTTTTGCATTTGATATTAGTTTTTATCATGATTGGATGTTCAACTTTGCCATATGGTTTCCTCCATCAATTACATCATTGTATAGGTTTTTTTTCTCTTTTTAAACTGTTGATCTAGTTAATTACATTGATTGACTTTCAAATGTTGATCCAGCCTTCTAGGCACAGGGTAAACCCCATCTGGTCAGTATGTATTACGTCTTTATATACATATATATAGTCCAATCAATTTTCTATGTATTCTGTTGAGGAATTTTGCATCTATGTTCATGAAAGATGTTGGTCTATAATTATTTTTAGGGTCTTTGTATGTTTTTGGTTTTAAGGTTGTTGATTGTATGGGTATAATATTAATAATATTCTCATAGAACACTTCAATATCTGTAGATCTGGTCAACAGTACTTTTATTCATTCCTGATATTGGTGATTTATCTTCTCTAATTTTCCTGGTCAGTCTGCAAAAGTTTCATCAATTTTGAAAGGAATAGTAATGAGAGTGGGTATTCCTGTCTTGTTCCACATTAATGTAAATGGCATTGAAAAACAGAGAGAGTCTGCAACTGTAAGCAAGATAGCTCCATCTGCCCCATGGGATCTAAGCCCCCTCTCAATTAGAAAGAGAGTGGGCATCACCATCCCCAATTCCTCAAGATTGGGGAATGAACAATGGACTAATATAGACTTATTATTTTTCTACTATAGACTTATTATTATTCTAGCAATGGAAAAACTTTCATCATTGATATAAAAGCAGTGGCCACCAGATGTTCTGAGGGGACAGAGAGTGAGTAAAAGGTGTAACATGGAGCATTTTTGGGACATCGGAATTGTCCTACATAATATTGCAATGATGGATACAAGCCATTATAAATTTTGTCAAAACCTATAAAATTGTGTAGGGCAGAATGTAAACTATAATGTAAAGTGCACTCCACCATTAGTAGCAATGCTTCAAAGTGTGGTTCTCAATTGTAACAAATGTATCACATTACTGAAAAATGTTAATGTGGGAAAGTGTGGGACAGGAGGGGGTGGGGAATATGGTAATACCTTATAATTTTTATAAAATATTTATGTAATCTAAAGCTTTTTTTGAAAATAAAAAAAATTTAAATGGAGTAAGGAATGAGGGGGCATGTCAGAAGTTATAATGGGTATACCCTGAAATCCAGATTGAATAGTTCAGTTTTGATAGCACCTAAAATATGCGCCAGACAAGCACAGGACCAAGAAAATATTTGAGAAACATTGTTGCGATGTTGAAAATTTGTTTTCACAATTCTGGATATTAGTGTGGCATTGATCCATTTCCCAAATGGATACATACACATTTGGATTTTTACTGTTTAGTTTAGTCTTGTTTCCTTATCATTAAAAAATGAAATAATCTGGTGGGTAAAATCCAAAATATTTATTTAGTTTATCACTTCCAGAACACATTTCTTTATCTGAAAGAAAATTCAAAGGAAATTTTTTGGAAATTGATCTGAAAGTTCATGACATTTATTGGAATGGAAATATAAACATTAGACCCATAGGAGAAAACCATGGCAATACCTAATATTTGAACTGTAATTTTTCTTAATTCATCTGCTTAATTTATGTTTATGATTCATGAAATATTTCATATTTTTCTGCTGTAACTATGTACCAAGAATTAAAAAAGCAGAAAAGTTTTTAGCAATGAGCGCAAGTCATTTTTTATTAATGTGTGCTCCATGTTTTATTTACTTTGCTTAGGAGAAACTGGAACAGTGGCATTGCCCAGATTCATCACAGGGCAGATTCTCAGGAAGCCTTGACCATCCTTAACTGAATTTGTAGGAATAAAAATTGGGCACAGTGGTTCTGCATCAGAAATTTTGGTGAATGTAAAGATATGGGATCCATTGTTAATGTCATAAAATGAAATGTTTTCAATATCCATGTCCAGAAAAATCCACACTCAACATATCTGAGGGTTCACCTGGAGTGGAGTCAAAGGTGTAATGCTAACTGAGTAGAGTTCTCCATTTAGTAGAGCCACAGTCCAGAAGTTACATTCTGAAGATAGTAGAATTTCCTGTTGATGAAAAACAGAAACTTAGCAAATGACTAATTCCCATTCTTTACTTATGCCAACATCCACCTCCTTGTAATGGCAGCCAGAGGTGAACCTCGGGGTGCCAAAGACAGAAATTGCTTGGAATCCCTCAGCATATTCTCCCTGATTCTGTTTGACAGGCCCACATCTCATTCTTCTCAGGTAATCAGAAATGATGAAGTAGTTGTTGGCTGTGTGAACATCCAAGATCATACACACAGTAGAAAGAAAAGTAGTTCAGCAAATATTGCCCCAGTCTTCATTTTGACCAATGCCTCATTCACTTCCACTATTTGAATTCAACTCTTATTCCTTCAATTGGAATTTTCCTAAGGAAATTTGCCTGGCCTCTCTGATTAAATCTTATATATAGAATGAATGAATATAATTGTAAAAATTTAGGTTAAAGTGGGAATTTTTTTTCATATTGTTATGTGATTATTTGATCAAAAAGGTTTCTTCCCTTAACTGTGAGTTACATGAAGGCAGTGCCCATGACTCTTCAGTGATGTCAAAATTATTATATAAATAAGTGCCAATCTTGTCAAAATAGATATTGGATGATATTTTGAAGGATAGAAAAATTTTTTACTTTTTGCAGAATAATATTGACATGTGAAAGTTTATTTTTCCTTTGCAAGAACAGTCCTCATTTATTATTTTTGGCTAGAAAGATGCCAACATTTCAGAATTTTTTGTGAGAATTGTCACAGAACAAGGGGATATGCTAGCAGGCCTGGGATGAAATGACTAGTCTCTGTGAAAGTCAAAATAGAAGAAATGATTCCTATGGGCATGAACAGGGTTGTCTTTGTATTCTGGAATCACTTTAGTCCCATATCTTTCATAAGATAGTGGAGTGGGGAAACTTGTATATGAATCTGCCTGTGGATCGCCGATATCTACGTTGTATCCTAATGATCGGGGTTGGAGCCCAGATCTGATTGTCCTAACACAACCACATGGATAGACCCATTGGATATCTCTGAAGTGAACCCAAATGAACCAATGACCAATTCCTTTCCTCCATTCCCTTAGAACTTGGCTCAGTGTACTATGCTTAAAAATATGTAGACCTTGGAGAGGGGTTGTCAAAGACAAAAAGTGTCTGGGATATATTTTACCATGCCAAATGTGAGATTGCATGAAATAAAAGGCACACAAACTTAGAAAATAAAGTAATTCACTATTCTCAAAATTGCTACATACCGAAGCTCTGTCATGATATTCTTATCCAACACAGCACCCTTCATTACAAGCCACATTGAAAGAGATACTGGGGCTAGAAAGAGTTCCAGCCTGGAGGTGACATCTTACAACCAGCCTGGGTTCTGAAATCTGCTAAGTATGACCTGGCATCCTAACTTTTGCACATTATGTATACAGATGAGCACAGATAATTTACTTTAACAATAAACCTTTTTCCAAATTGGATTGCAAAATAATTCACAATTAAGAGGTGACAAGGAGCCAAGCAGTATTTCCTATGGCACCAGGTTGGTGTGGAAGACTATTGTTGATCACTAAGGTCCTTACTCTCAAGTGGGCCTCAGTCTACAGGATCAACCACCACATACACTTTCTCCAGCTCTTGTTTAGGGAGCCTGAGCACTCCAATAAATCCCTGTGGGTCAGAATCATCGAAGGGATTTTAAATGCCTGGTAATTAAATGTATATGTGAGTTTTGAGATGCCATGCTCTAGGCCACATGTGGCCACATGTCAAACAGTCAATAGCCAGCAGTGGCTCCCATATTGAACAGCACAGATTTAGGTAATGATCTAAATATTCTCTTTCATTAAACATTTCCAGTGGATCTAATATTTACTCAGAGGTGAGAACAACTGTTGCTTGGGGAGCATAAAAGTTACCCATATGCAAAGGAGAACATTTTGTGGGAAGTGGACAAGCTGTCTAGACTCCTTACCTTGTAATTTCAGCATCCTTAGGTTCATTTTTTTTGAAGAGCTCTCAGGTGGGGCTCCAGGTCCTTTACCTTGGAAACCAGGCCCTGCAGCTGGCAGTTGGGCCTGATGTCATTTTTCTGAGAGACCACAGGGTAGGATGGGCACAAAAAACCCTCCCCATGGGACTCCCTCTGCAGTGAATTGGTGCAGTGAGAGCAACAGATATAGTCACACTTCAAGTACATGGCTTTGTCAAGATGAACCAGATAGATAGGGCATCTATTTGCTTCTTTAAAGTTTTCAGCCATAGCCACTATCTATAGGAAAATGAGAAAGATAATAGAAATTCCATATGCAGTGACAATACTTTTTGGGATTTCTTCTTAAAATTCCTAGAGAAACTGTCATCCCTAGTACTAGGTCATGAAGATAAATTGTAAATACAAACACAAATGTGAAACTCATGACCCTGAAATACTGATAATTGAAATGTTAGTTGGAATGAAGGCTAAGATTCATAATTAGGCTTTAACCTGAGGTGATGAAAAAGTCTAGACTGGGCTATTCAAGAGGGAGACCACCAGACACATGTAGCAATCGAATAACTGAGATGGGGCTATTCTGAATTAAAATGTCCTGAAAGAGTTAAATAAAGCAGGATCTTGAAGATATAATAATAATTACAGAATGTGGACTATTTCATTAAAAACTTTAAAAGTTGATCACATGTTGACATGAAAAAATTTTGGATATTAAATTTAATATCAAAGTATTTTGTAAACTTTCATTATGCTACCACTTGAAATTTTATACTTAATTGTATAGGTCACAGAATATTACTCTTTGTACATCACTGGTCTAGACTTAGATATGCTCCAACTCTCCCAGGTGGTTCAACTTTACTGTGGTAAAAATTTCATAAGAGCAACTGCGAATTTGAAGTCAATAGTGGAAACTGAATTCACCTCTGGTAGAGTAGCCCATCCTGTGATTTGATTAAAGAAAATGACACATTCATTTCTTCTATCTGGATATTGAAATCTAGGTTTTGCCAACTGCTTTTGGAGAAGGGGCCCCAAGCATACCTAAGGGTACATACTGAAACTGGCTTTGAGCTGATAGAATTAATTTTTTCCCCCATTCCCTGGAATTTGCTTTCTCAAATCTGTGCTTCATAGAAATCAGAGAAGTAAAATAATAATTACAAAAGCCTGGACTCAAGTCTTCTCACATTGATTCTCCTCTGACTTTCAGCTGTTTCCAGTGACAGCTCAGTTCTGGAGAGAGATCGAACTACAAGTTGCTTTTATGTAGAGGGTCCCTCCTCCACCTTCTTCACATCTTGCTGCTCAGCTTTAACTCAATCAAGTTTGATTTGATTCTGGCAGAATTAGGGATGTTACCACAAACAAAGCAAATTATTTTATCTTGAGAGGGTTTTTTTCCTTATTACTAAAAACATTTCCATATTATCATTATAGGTTATATATTGAATATTATGTCTGTTGATAAGACTTAGAATTAGGAAAGAAACTTTTAATACTAAATATTTGTCATCGGTATTAATCTTTACAGAATGAATGGAAGTGGCTTCAAATACTTTTTGTTTGGAAGAGTAAAACCTCATGTTTACATCTGAGAAATTAATTAAACTTATTCAGAAGGGTTTTCTAAAATCACACTCACTAGTCACTTCTTCAAAAGGGCTTTTTCTCTCAATTGTCAAAGTCCAGATTTAAAAGTTTGGTAATTCAATCCTCAAGTGGTCCCCCTATAACCAGTCAACTAGCCAAGGTCTTGTTTTAGTTAATTACAGAATCAAAAGTTAAAAGTATTTTTAAAAATTAAAGATACTTCCTTTTACTGACATGTTATAAAAAATGATATATTTCCTTTATTTAAACATTTTTGTTTTCTTCAAAAAGGATTCCTTATGGATTTAGATGACTAATAGGTAATCAGTATTTGAAGAGGAAGTATGGAAAATTAGGAGAGTGGTATATTGCGGGGAGGAATGAAGGGTGAATTAGGTTACATTTAGGTGATTAAATTAAATTGTCTTTCATTCCCATGGTCATCATTTGCTGGTTTTTGCTGGATACTCTCTTAATTTGAAATTCAAAGTAAAGGCACATGTCAAGCACTCATGTCTCATGAAAGCAAACTGAAAATCACACAATGCTAAAAATTGTGACCATTTTGACCATAAAGTTCCATAGACAGGTCCTGTTTTCTGTAGGCGTGGGTGACTTTGTGGGACATACCAGTTCCATTCAGGAGATGGGCAGAGTCTGCAACTGGAAGTGAAACCCAGGAATATGCCACACTCTTCTCTTCTAATCCTTGGTGTAAAATCATTTAGGCTGTGGTCTCCAATGCCAACAGGGTACAAATCTGTTTGCAATAGTAATGGTGGGACAGAGGGTTGGCAAGAAGGACTGGAGGTGGGGACCAGTTATGCCCATAATTTGTCTATTTTTTAAAATTATGTAAATATTGAAGAAATTACCATCAAAGAATCCTTTAGCTCAACATTTGACTTTTGCAGTCTTTTATTACATACATTTTATTTTATTATTTAAAAATAATCAACCCAAATCTGTAATCTTTTATACATTAGATATCAAGTAAAAGTGGATTCTTTTCTCAGACATTTGATAGTTTGCCAATCTTCCAAAGTGTTGTTTCTTTCCAATACTAATAATTGATCTATGGGAGGAAATTTATTACATATGCAAAATTAAATCCGGAAATACTATTTCATGAATATTAATATATATATATATTATATATATATATGTGTATATATATATATATATGTATGCCATTCATGTTTAACCATTAATAAATCTGATGGTGTTTTTTAAAATCTCATATTCATTAGCAGATTCTTTCAGAGGTAAAATTTTCAGTGTTATTAATATTCACTGTCCACTCATTTATGATATACCAATCTTTTCATTTTAGTTAATGAATATAGATAGTGCATAAATTGTACATATTTTAAGTATCTGTCAAGCCACCCATCCTTCCGTCCTTCTTACTAAAGCCCCAATGAAATGCCAGAATTTTATTGGTTGTCATTAAAAAATGTTCCCCTTATTTTGGCATTTATTCTTCAAAAAATAATAAGCCTGAATATGTTTTAGGTTTTGAGTGACAATCTTAGACAATTTAATAACATTTGATTACTTAAATAATAAAATGTGCTTCAGGTTATCTCACAACAGGCCCCTAGACGGCACCGTGTCGACGTTTACAAAGAGGCTTCCTACTCCCTGTTCCCATCCGAAGAGCTTGATGCCATTCTACTTCCTGAAATGCCCACAGGAGGTTCAAGACGCATTAACGTGGTCACTGCTCAGTTCTGGAAACAATTATGTCTCCTGATACCTAAGGACATCGTGACTACCTGATCCTCACATGATTATTCATAATCAGTTTAAATTCATAGGTACATGGTCAGACCTTCCTTTTCTGCCTAGAAACCTTTAAACCTAAAGGATGACCTGCAGAAATTCCACTAAACTCAAGGTCCTGATTAATAGTTTATCCTTGCAGGAATGTTTCCTGATATCCCAAGATAAATCATTTCTCCATCTTTTTCTCTCAAGACAATGTGTAAAGACCTCTGATAAAACTAGATACTGTATTACATAATATTGCATATTTTTTCTGTGACATTGAGACAACCATAATGAGAACTGGGACTGTGGCTTGATTTTGGAAATGAAATACAATGAGTATCCAGCAAAAAGTAGAGGTCAAATAATTTCTATTAATAATTTGAAGTTAATCTTTATTCTTTCATGTTTTCTCCTAATTTTTCACCCTCCCTATAAAATTCCTGATCCTCTGGGGTCATCTAAAACAATAATATATCATAACTGAAGAGAGTAAAATTGAACAACATATAAAGAAAGAAGCAAAGGAGAATCATCTGAGTTGTAATTCCACAAGAGGAAGGAAAATACTAAGATTACACAAAAGTTATTCATTTTTTCTATGGGATGTAAAATTCCCATTTGTCATTATGTATATTATACTTGTGTTTTCAAACAAATCAAAACTTGAGATAAGCAAATTTAAAAAACATGAAACAAAAGTATAAATGAAGAGAATCTATGGTTAATTTGATTTGTGGTACATAATTCTAATCAATTGCAAACACAATTGATTCACAGTTTTGTCAAATCACTAACAGAATGAAAATGTATATTATATTCCACTCTATTAGAATTAAAACAGATGAAGAATGTTTGAAGTAAGATGATGAATCATAATTATTATTTGGGTATGTTTTAAGGCTTGGATAAATTACACAGGAAATGTTTTATTGGAACATAAAATGTCCTCATTTTTGTTATACTTTTTGGCCAAAAAATTTTAAAAGATAGGTGATTTTCCAGCTAAATGTGGTCCCAGGAGAGTTTTTTTAAATTTATTTTTTAAACAAACTTCACCTGGAAGATTTATTTTTAAAAAATATTTAATTAGAGAAGTGTAAGTTTACAGAAGAATCTTACCAGAAAAATTTAACATTTATATACTTTTGTCTCTCAGCAAGAGAAAGATTAGATTCAGTTGGTCTGTGTTCTTGCTAGCAAAAGTGCTTTTTTTCCACAATTTGCAAACACACTTTGAGTTTGGGCTAATTTTAACAAGATCCCTAGGTAATTCTAACACACATTAAGTTATGAGAATCCCTTCTGTAGATCATGACTCAGCCACATTAGTAGATTTCATTAAAAATCAACAGGTCATTCTATATGTAGTCAAGACTGTGAACCATAATAATTTTAGGTTCCAGAAATCAGCTAATTTCCACATTAGATGTACAGCCCATTACATAACTTCCTTTTTCTCTTCTGTTAGTGGGATGAAATTGGATGGTACCCATTCCTTACCTAGGATCTTTAGCATCTCTGGGTTCTTCTGTAAAATAATGTTCACGTGGAGATCCACTTGCTTCATCTGGGAAATTAACTTGCCCAAGATGCCAGATGAGACTTAATATCATTGTCCTAAGAGACCAAACGGTAAGAGGGGGCAAGATAAACAATCCCCATGGGTATCTTCTGCAATTAATTGATGCCATTGAGGCAGAAATCCACCCACATTTCAGGGTAAATTTCTCAATATTGGCTGGGCAGATGGAACATGTGCTTGGCTTCTTGTGGGAGTTTAGTTGTGTCCACAACAAGGAAAATGTACATGGTAAGATTTCCCCCATGTGACAACCATAACATGAATAAAGTTCTTGTGTTCCAACTGTTGCAACATCTGGAACAAGGCAATAAAAGTATAAACATGAAAGTATATTTGGGGGGGAGAACTCACAAATCTTCATTGTGGCTTGCCTTCAGGAAGAGGAACGGCCGAAATTCATGGAAACACTTGCAGCTCTGCTGGCAGATTCAACCTGTCCATGTTACCTGAAAGCATCGAAATCAAAAACAGTTACGGGAGTTGCTTTTCATTATCTCCAACCCAAAGTAAAAGAAGCTACAATTTGATTTGAAAATACAAAAATATGTCATTCCTGCAGCCTTTGACCTAAAACCATAGTAACATCTTACCATTCCCAGAGTGGTAGGATCCATTGTGGTGAATTTCCAACAAAACGTCTGACATAGTGTCAGCCCTCAGAAAACATTTTTGAAAGTAAACTAATGACTAAATTCCTGTTATCTTCCTATCAAAGCTGCCAAATCTAGAGTTTTGAGAAATATGAGGATATTGCATAAAATTGGACTTCTATCTCCTGCTCTAGATCTCCTCTGACCTCTAGGTGCTTCCAACAATGGCTCAGGTCTTATTGGGGCGGTGCCTCCTCTATCCCTCTTCAAACCTGACACATATTTTTACATAATTAAAATTTTATTTAAGTCTGGGAATAAGATTTTTATCTAGAGTTCACAGAAACTGTAAAGTAGTCTTAAATCTGAGAGCTTCTGTTTTTTCAATGTATATAAAAAACTACATTGCTATCACTTTAATTAGATTAAACCCAACTAATTTCACAAGCTTATTTAAGAGATTTTGTTTTCCTCATCTATAAAAGTAGGCATGGTTCAATATATGATACATGCTTAAAGATTTGCTTATAATCCTAAACGATTGTTTAGTATGATTGTATTTGCATTTTTACAAAATCATACAAATTCATTATTTACAAATTAAAATCAATAGTAATTAGTGCTTTAATCTGGTTAATAAGACTTTAAATAGTTATAATTTACTTGGATTATGTTTGAAGGGTTTTGCAAATTTTGATATTTCATATGAATAGTTTATAAAAGTGAGAAATGAGCCATTAAATTCTTTCTCTATATGGACACTTAACCTTGCAGCAGAACACAACCCTGTTTGAAAGAAAAGAGATTGTTTTCAAATAGAAATTGTTAACCCTCAAGTAAATTGTGCTTTCCTCTGTTGATAATAGCCCTGAATCTTTTCTTTATAATTCCTCTCTAATACCTCACCTTCCTCTATTTGTTATTTGGTGTCTTTACAGCTCTGTTTTCAAATTTCAAATAATTTGAATGTAGTGTTATATCTGCCTCAAAACTTACCAAGTACAAATGAATATCCTTGCTTTCTGTCCTCTAATATGGTTTCTTATGAAATGTGATGACTCCTGGGAATTCACTGTTTAAACAAAAGGAATGAAAAATGAGAAGATAGGGTGGATTATGCCAAATTAATTTTAAGTGATTAAATTTGATTGTTTTTAATTTAGAAAATGTTCATCTGTTGTTATTTTTATTTTGCTGAGTTCCCCTATCATTCTATCTCAAATACAAAAAGACAAAGCCCAGACTTCATGTATTCTAGTTTAATTAAGAACAACTGAGAAAGCATATTTGTTAAGGAATCCGATGTACTATGGCTAAAGTGAGATAAGATGGACTTTGACTGTAGTTCATTCCCATTTTTGAGATAAATTCTTCCCCTTGTTTTTTTGAAGCATTTTTATTTATTTACACACAATACAATCCATGAAAAGTACATAATCAAAGGCTCTGAGTAGAATAACAGAGTTGTGCTCTATCACCACAATCAATTTTTGTACATTTTCATTGTGCCAAAAAACCTTTATAACATTTTATATTCCTATAGTATTGAGTCTAAGCATTTAAATGGTATCTTTTTCATAATTAATGAAAGAATATTAACATATTCCTGTTAGCTATAGTCTATAGTTTGCATTAGTTGCATTTTTCCATTGTACCATGCCATCGCCATTACTGACAACTTATAATGGTGATATACATTTGTTCTAGAATGAGATATATTTGGATGCACAGTAGGCATCCTTTTCAGAATGGTTTCTTTCACTTAGCAATATGCAGCTAAGTTTTCTCCATATCTTTTCATGGCTTCCTAGCACATTTCTTGTATCATTGAATATTATTAATTGCATGGATAATTTACAGGATTTTTTTAACCATTCACTTACTGAAGAAAATTTTAATTGCTTCTAATTTTCTGTAATTTTAAATAGAGCTTTAAACAGTAGTGTGCAGGTTTTTCTGTGGACATAACTTTTAAACTCATTCAGATAAATAACTAGGAGCACAATTGCTAGGTTATATGGCCAGAATATGTTGAAGTTTGTAAGAAACTGCCAAAATGTTTTCCACAGAGGCTGAGCCATTTTGCATTCCCACCAGCAATGCAACACAATTATCACCACTCCACAATGTCCCCTGCATTTAATGTTGGGAGTGCTTTGTTTTTAAAATTATTTTGGCCTTCATTTTTCAACTATAAATCATCTGATCAGATTTTACCTGATGATCAATGATTGCAGACACTTAAACATACTTTTAATGAAGTAATAATAAAATCTTCCTCCAGTCATCTCACACAGTAAAACTCCAGGTGGTGCCATGTTGACAATTACAAAGAGACACTCTGGTTCCCCATTCCTACCCAAGCTTCCAGCCACCATTATACGCCCTGAACCATCCATCAGATTTCCAGGACTCATCTGATCACAGCTCTGTTCATTTCAGTAATCATTTATGACCCTTGATACCTAAGGACGTCTTGACTATGTCTTCCTGAAGAGATTATTGAAGATTATAGCAGTTTAGATTTATAGGTAAATATTCTGACATTCCCTGCTCTTGGAAACCTTGAAACCTAATTGACCTAGCAAAAGTTCATTAAGTCAAGGACCCCTTAATTATTTCTTCCTATAAGAACATATCTGCTACTTGCAAGATACATGATTTATCCAACTTGTTTTCTTAGGATAATTTCCAATCACTTCCAAGCAACCCATTATTATTTTAACTTAGATTTATGAGTTCTTCAAATTTCTTTTAATGAGACACAACTACCTGACAACTGGGACTGAGGCCCTGATTTTAAATAAGAAATAAAAAGTGTATTTCCACTGCTAGAATAATAATAAGTCTATAGTAGAAGAATAATAAATCTACTTTATTCCATTTTTCATTCCCCAATCTTGAGGATTTTTGGATGGTGATGCCCACTCTATTTCTAACTGAGAAGATGCATAGATCCCATGGGGCAGATGGATGTGACTATCTTCCTTGCAGTTGCAAAACACTCTTGGAATGAGTATTGTCCATCATCATCTCCTTGTTAGTTGTCCTGGGTGAGTCAAATGAACTGTAGAGTAAGTATTGGAATACTGCTGAAATACAGGGCTCACCTGAAACATGGACAGACCAAAGATTTAACTTCTGTGACATATATTTATCAAGCATAGTTCTAAATATAGGTTCAAATAAAAGGGGCAGAAGAGCCATGTATATAGAACCTATAAATGAGTCTAACTCTGTTACAATGGAGAGCATAAATTCCAAAGTAAGTCCCACTGACAGGGTGTCAAGTTCCTGAGCTGTCTGCCCTAATAGTTTCTGGATTTCTCTAGATCCCTCTGGATCCCCACCATTTGTTTACTGTGGCTGTCAAAGAGATCCTGCTGAGACTTGCATAATGTAACCTCTGGAATGACCTCCTCACTCACTTTGAAGTATCTTAGCCATAAAAACTCATTTGTATTTACCATTTTACCATTTTAGTCAAGGTCCATTTCCAGATGCATTGCTAATTTGTGCTTGGTAATAATTCCTTGGTGCCAGGGAGGCTTAGTCCCAGGAGTCATTTCCCACACAGGGGCGGGGTGGAGGGAGAAAGAGTGCATTTATATACTGAGTTTGGCTTAGAGAGAGGCCACATTTGAGCAACAAAGAGGCTGTCAGGAGGTAACTCTTAGGCATTGACATAAAGGCAATGGCCATTTGAGGTTCTGAGGAATTGAAGAAGAAGAATAGGTGTAAAATGGGGGCATTTTTAGGACATTGGAGTTATCTTGCATGACATTGCAATGACAGATACAGGCCATTGTATATTTTGTCATACCCTACAAAATTGTGCAGTACAGAGGGTAAACTATAATGTCAACTATAGTCCATGGTTAGTAGCAATGCTTCAATGTGTTCATCAATTGTAACAAATGCACCACAGTAATGAAGGATGCTGGTAATGTGGGAAAGTGTAGGTGGAGGAGGACGCAAAGCATATGAGAATCCCTTATATTTTTTTCACGTAACATTTATGTAATCTGAAGCTTTTTTAAAAATAAAAAATAATAGTTAAGAAAAAACATATGCAAATAATATCTAACAAAACATAGACAGTAAAGACTTATATAATTTAAAAATTTGAAAACAGTCTGGTTTCTTTCATGTTTTGCTCCTAATTTTTCATCCTATCTACGTAATCCCACATCTTCTGGGGATCATCTAAAACAATAATGTAGTGTAACTGAAGAGAACAAAATTGATAATACATCAAACAAATACCAAAATAATGGAAATATTCCTGAGTTGGGAGATGCCATCCAGAAGGGGAAATATTAAGGTTATGTAAAATTATTCATGAATTCGTATCTCAGATGTAAAGATAAAAATTCTTATCAGCTTAATTATTTTTGAGAATTTTCAAATGTTTCCAAACTTGATATAAAAAAAATGAAAATAAATATGAAACATGTAACATGAAGATAAAGAGAAATTTTGGCCCAGTTGAAATAGTAGTAAGTTCTTCCAAACTACTGTAAATTCACAGTCTGGAGATTTCCTTATGTTAATGGAATGAGTATATTTCAATTATGACTTAGACAGTCACTCTTAGGTAAGCTTGCATTGTTTAACATAACTCAAACTCTTAAATCTTTCTTCATTAAAGCTTTTTAAAGTTTTCAATAAGAAATTTTTTTCAAATATTTTTTTCATTATATATATTTTTTATTTATTTGAAGATACTTAGATTACATAAATGTTACACAAAAAATATAGGGATTCCCATATGCCCCACTCCCCACATTTCCCACACCCTCCCACATAAACAACATCCTTCATTAGTGTGGCACATTCATTGTAATTGATAAACGCATCCTGGGGCATTGCCACTGAGCCTGGACAATAGTTCACATTGTAGTTTACACTCTCTCCCACACAATAACTGCAGGTTATGGGAAGATATATAATGGCCTATATCTATCATAGCTATGTCATTCATGATGAAGAAAGTTCTTAAATTTTAAACTGCAGAGAAGTTGAAAAATCCAACTGTGTGCTCAATATATCCTTGGCCTGGGGAAATGACTTGTGATCAGAGCATCTGTAGCTAGCACACAGCAGTAATGAGTTGTCAGGTGATGGAAGTGAGCACAGATCACTGAGGATGTCAAATGGGAAAAGCAAAGGGAGAAGGAATGACTGAACATATCAGAGTTACCAGCAGTACTCTAGTCACAAACTGTTTAATTTTTCCAGCACTTGAAATTTGTGGTTGACCTGTTCAAGCACAGTTCCAAGGTCTTGTTAGCTAAATTATGTGATTGTGGTGAAAAGATGTCCTTTCAATTCTGCATATTATACAGGCATTTACCCAGTTCTTTATGTTCTAAGTGACTCACACTTTTTTCACTGTGAATAAAAAGTATAATTTTCCTATCATTTAGAAAATCACACAATCCAGTTAGTCAAGTCCTAATGTTCATTTAATTAATAACCTACATACCATGTGAAGCTGAAATTTAAAAATTAAAAGAATAATATTTGGAAATTGATTAGGGAGTTTTGGACATAGTTTTAGGTAGAGAAATGTAAAGAGAAAACCCAGACTGTTCCACCGTGATAATGTGGAATATTTAAAAATGCAATTCATATTTTGATTAATTTAATTTTTGTATTTGTAAATCATACAATAGACCATATTGCTCTATTTTTGGTGCAATGTGTGTACCTGTTAGGAAAAACCATAGCTTGGAGCACAAAGTAACTGTCAATAAATGTGTTTCATCATATTGGGGTTATTGTTCTATCTTGGGTTGTGCTGGAAAAAGGGATGCTTGGATTCATAACAGAACAAATTCAGAAAGAACCATTATCACCATAACCTGGCCTTGAAGTACAAAAGAAAGGGCAGAGTGGATCGGAGGTTGAAATATTGGTAAATATAAAGATATGGTATCCCTCGCTAATGTCGCAAAAGGAAATAGTTCCAATATCCATATCAAGGAAATCCCCACTTTGTGTAAATGGGGACTTAACCAGAGGGCAGTCAGAGGTACAGTGCAGGCAGGCAAGGAAGTTCCTTCTCTCCAACTCAATGTCCAGAATCCAAGTTCGGTAGAGAGTACGGTCTCTTTTTGTCAGTGAACGGCTTCTTTGCAAAGCCCCAGAACCCATTCTTTGTTTGTTCCCACGTTCACTTCCCAGAAATGCCAGCCATGAGTGAACCCAGAGGATCCCAGGACACAGGCTGAGTAGCTGAATCTCTCAGCAGATACCTTCAGCTTCTGTTTGATAGTCCTACATTGGACACTCCTCAGGTCATCAGAAATGATGAAGAATTCCTTGGCTGTTTCAACATCAAAGATCATATCCACTGTGGAAAGAAAAAATAATTAGCTAGACAAAAGGATAGATTATAGGCCCACTCTTCACTTCTACTGCAAGGTCCATGTATCTGATTCACTTTAACTTGTTTAATTCTGCTCTTTCCCGGGGAAACATCCTTGGAGTCCCTGAGTAGGTCAAATTATCCTATATATGTTTGTAGCAACATTAATCTTCTATTCACACTGGGAATTCAGTTTATAATGAGTAATGTGGTTATCTGATTACAGGATTTTCTTCTCTTAAATGTGTTAGATCCATTAACTCACAGAGGAGTACTAGAACTTAAACTTTAATATATATGCTAGCATGTATTCTATCAAAATATAAATAACATAGAAATTTTGAATGAAGAAAAAGCATATCTAAAACAGCATAATTATGAAATAGCAAACTTGCTTTTTTGTTTGTATTTGTTTTTGCTATATTATTCTCCATATCATGCTTTTGGGTAGGCAGCTGAGTTCCTGGCATTTGTTTTCTTAATATAGTAACAAAATGAAGATATAATGCTAGCAGTCCTGATATTATATGGGATACCACTTAGGAAGTCAAGATAAAGGAGGAATTGACTGGGCTTGAGTAGGAATGTCTTTGTAACTTGGCAGCAGCTTCAACCCAGAACATGCATCGTGTAGTGCTTAGGGATTAAGGAAACTTGGAGAGGATTGGCCTTGTGAACTGCCAACATCTCAATCTAGCCCTAATCATCAATTCACAGTACAGAGCTGTTGTACAAATGTGATCATGTGAATAGAGCCAATGGGAATCTGAGAATTGAAACTTTGGGACAGACAACTAATTACTTTACTCAGATCAATTATGACTTGGTCCAATGGAAGATGAAGATGCTGACTTGAATGAACCAGGAGAATGGGTTAATAAGGACAAAAAAGGTCTGGAAGTGGTTTCAGCATCCAAAATTAAGTTTACCGGGGCAGAAAGCCCACTCACTGAGAAAATAAAGGAACTCATTTTCTCACGAGTGATATTGAAGCCTGGGATACCTCTCACAACAGACATCATATTAAGCCCAACAAGGTCACCATTGATTATATGACCCATTGTAACAGAGGCAGGGACAAGGCAAAGAACAAGGAAGGACTTAGCACCTTAGAATGAGCTGGCTTGTGGAATGGCATAGGTCTACTGAGACTTAATGTCTACAGAGTCATTATACATGTAGCTGAGTTCAAATAATTCACTTCAAACATGTACCTCTCTCCTGATTGGATCATAAAAGTACTCACAGTTAAGCTATGATATCGAATCAAATACTATTTTCTGTTTCACTGAATCAGTGGGGAAAGCACATGCTTTAGTGCTGAGATCCAGAGTCTGCAATTTAAATCTACAAGAACAACCACCACTTCACTTTCACCACCTTTTTACTGGGTCCTGAGCACAGGGATAAAGCCAGTAATGAGAACGGCAGTCTTCACTCACTGGGAATTAGAATCACCTGGGATTTTAAACATTGCTGACTCCTGGACCTACCACCCAGGAGGGATCAGATTAAGTTGGTAATGCCTTTCTATTCATAGTGTAGTCCAGGAAAAAGAAGCAACACTAACAACTTGGCTCATGATAGAAATAAAGAAATTCAGGACAACCTAGCACTTAGAATGGAAACCGGAATTTTAAAAGATCCTCAGGTAATTTAATGCATATTCAAGATTGAGAAGCCAAGGCCTGAACTAATTCTGCCCAATAGAAATATCTTGCAAGCCACAAGGCTAATTGTAAAGTTTCTTTTAACACATTACAAGAAGTATTAGGAAATAGGTAAAAATTATTTTTAGTAACTTATATTTCAGCTCAATATATTCAAAACATTAACATTTCCACTTGTGACATTAGTCATATTTCAAAGTTTCATAGCCACCTGTGGCTATGGTATTGTTCAACAGAATTCTAGGGCATGACTTGATTTTTGAAAAAAGCCCAGCAAAAACCCAGGTGGCTCTAGTCCATATTTAGAAATGAGAAGCAGTTGATTTTGGAGCAGAGAAATTTTAGGTGCAAGAATGCAACTAATATTTAACAAAAGCCTTTGCAAGAGTTGGTTTTCAAGGGCCTTTTATGGGTTGGGGAGAAGAGGTTTAGATTCTTTACGTTGGAACCTCAGCATCCGTGGTTTCATCTATAGAATAGTTCTCAGTTGAGTCTCCAGTTCTCTAGTCTTAGAAACCAGCTCCCCCAGTTTCAACTTGGGCTTGATGTCACTCTTCTGAGAGACCACAGGAAATAAGGGGCATAAAAAACCATCTCCATGGGGCTCCTTCCTCCGTGACTTTGCACAGTGCAGACAGCAGACATAGCCACATTTTAGGTGTGTGGGATTTTCAAGATAAGCCAGACAGACAAGGCAGGGACTTGTTTCTTTAAAGTGCTCAGCCATGGCCACTATCTGGGGGGAAATGTGCATAATAATGGAGTTTCCTAGAGTTAAATAACAATATACCTTTAGCATCTTTCATTTTACATGCCTAGAAAAATTGTGCATCTTATAAATGCAATTCCTAGCACTGATAATGAAGGTAATATATAAATACATGTACAAAGACTTTATGGCCCTGACTTCTGATATTTGAGTTGCTCATTAGAATGAACACCATGATTCAACATTCAGCTTTTTTTTTTTTTAAGGCCAGTAAAATATTTATTTGGGAAATGGGGCAAAGAACAGCGCTTGCTGAGAAATGGGAGAGAAAGATGGAAATACAAACCAAGATTTGGTGCGGGCGCCTCTAGGCAGAGAGAGCCAACATTCAGCTTTAAATTTAGGAAGTGAAGAAAAGAAAATAAAAGAATTAAAATAAGAAAAAAATACCTCACCTCCACTAGGGTCTCCTCTGGCCTCCAGCAGCTTCCACCAACAGCTCAGATCTGGGGCGAGATGCACAGACCAGGGGCTTTTATAAAAAGGGTTCCTCCACCTAGTTCATTCACATCCTGCACCTCCCCTTTAATTCAGATTTTGATTTAATTTGGTAGAAATTAGTGTTCTACTTATGATTTAGAGAGGTTAGAATAGACAAAGGAGAACATTTTATCCTGAAAATGTTTTTTTCTTTCTCAATATGGGCAAAATATTTCCTTATTTTCCTTGCAAATGATATCCACCTGTTATTTCTGGTGATGATAACATTTGGAATTAGGACAGAAACATTTTAAATGAAATATTTGACATCAATATTAATTCTTATGAAAATGGTAGAACTATTTTCAAATACTTTTTGCTCACAAATAAAACCTCCTCATCTTTACATCAAGGAAAGTAATTGAACCTACCCAGAAATCTTTCCTAAGATCACATTCACAAGATCACATTCGCTTATTTAAAAGGCATTTTTCTCCACAAGTGCTTTAGAAGTTTGAGTAATAAAATTCCAGAATCTTTCTGGTCAACAGTAAGCCAGTCAAGGTACTATTTTTAAAATACATGTCTAATACCTTACTTGCCAGTTTAACAATTTTTAAATGTCCAATTCATTTGGAATTGATTACATTTACCTTGATATGCTATTATTAACACCATTCTTTTTCAAAATCAGTAACTGCCCATTTTCCCTGCCTCCCACAGCCTCTGATAACCCGTAGTCTTCTTTCTGTGCCTATGAGGTATTTTTTTTTATTTTTTACTTTGGTATTTTTTTATAAGTGGAATTTTTTTATAAGTGGAATCATACCATATTTGTCATTATGTTTTAGGGTAATTTCACTCAGCATAATCTTTTCAACTTTCATTCATGTTATAGATGCATCAGAACATCATTCCTTTTTATAGCTGAATAATATTCCATTGTATGTATATACCAGACAGTGTTTATCCATTCATCTCTTGATGAACACTTGAGATGTTTCTACCATTTGAATTGTAAATAATTCTATTATGAACTGTATTTGTCAGAACCAACGAG
The DNA here is from genome assembly GCA_029593785.1 of Cabassous unicinctus. Lineage (NCBI taxonomy): Eukaryota > Metazoa > Chordata > Mammalia > Cingulata > Chlamyphoridae > Cabassous > Cabassous unicinctus. The sequence continues at coordinate 39,225 of JAQZBX010009884.1, forward strand.
ATATCTGTAAATAGTATGAGATTTTATAAAATTGTCTCACGCAAACCTGAGGATGCACAAGTCCAAATTCTGTATGGCAGCCTGCAAGCCAGGGACTTAGTTGAAGGAACACATTGAATTCCCCAGGAGACACTGGCTACCTGAAAACAGATGGCAATTTTCTCTCAGCGTGCTTAAATCACATCTCCTTTTAAGGCCTCCACTTATTGGATAAGACTTCACTCCTTGCTGAAGGCAATCTCCTCAGTTGATTGTAGATATAACCAGGCATCTATGCAATCAACTGACTGATGATTAAAGTCCATGAAATGCCCTTGTATTACAATTAGCACAGTGTTAACTTGACCAAACAACTGGGCACCATTACCTGGCTGAGGTGACATTAGCCTAACCATCATAGCAGTTCACGTGGAAACTTTAGATTGTACTTTTAGGGGAGCTGCCAAACTGTTTTCCATGGCAGCTGCATAATTTTTCATTACCACCAACAATGCTGGAGGCCTACAAGGTCTCCACATTTTTGACAACAGTTGTTTTGTTTTTGTTTTTGTTTTTTAGTTAATAACCATCCTTATTGGTATGAAGTGGTATATCAGTGTGGTTTAAATTTGAATTTCCTTGATGATCAATGAATAAGAACACCTTCTCATGTGCTTAATAGGCATTTGTGTGCTTTCTTAAATACAAGTTTTAATGGACATTTTCAAACACACAAAACTAGGGACAACAGTATCAAAACTCACCTTTCCCAAACCCATAAACGCCTCACCTAGTAGAAACCATAATTCATGGAGGCAGGATCATTCTGTTTATATCCGCTTTGCAGTCTCATCCCCTCAAGCTTGTTTTTTCTAGGAAAAAAATTACTTTGAAATTATTTTTACTCAAGTTTATTGCAGGAGAATTTACATATGCTAAAATTCGCTCTTTGGTGTACATTCCAATGAGTTTTTACAAATACCTACTCCTGTTTAACCAAGAACATCATTAACATATAGAACAGTTCCATCACCTCCTCAAATTCCCCTGTACCCTTTGTGGTCAACTTCTCCTTGCTCACCTTACCTCTGGCAATCATTGATGTATTTTCTCTCCCTAGAGTTTTTCCTCTTCGAGAAAATGCCATTCAAATTCACATTCAGTACGTATGTAGCCTTTGATTCTGACATCTCTTATGTTGTTGCATGTATCAAGAGTTTGCATTCCTTTTTACTGCTGAATATTGTATTGTATGTTTGTACTTTATATATTCAGTCACTAGTTGACAGACATTTAGATTTTTTTTTGCATCTCTCAATCTCTCAATTTTCCCCTATCATACATGCCTTCTATTTCTGGCTATTCTTGCACAATTATTTACGTATCTATTAAACAGTTTTATTGAAATACATTCACATATCACATGATCTATCCAAAGTGTACAATCAGCAGCTTTTAGTATAATCACAATGTTGGCATTCACGATCACAAAAAATTTAGAATTATTTCATTACTCCAAAAAGAAAAACTCCACACCCCTTAACACACCTTCTCTAGCCGTACATAGCCACTAATCAAATTTCATCATTATAAACTGATTTATATTTACATTTTATATAAATGGAATCATACAATATTTTACACAATATATTTAGTTCATATTAATGCAATCATACAGTATTTGTCCTTTTGTTTCTGTCTTGCTATACTCAGTATAATGCACTTCAGTTTCATCCATGTTGTCACATGCTTTACGACTTCACTTGTTCATTTATTCTTAGAGCAGCATAATAGATTGTTTTTAATATTTGGTTATAATACAAAAATCTCTGAACATTTGTGTACAGTTTTTGCATGTATTATAGTTTTTCATATAGGACATTGGGTTTAAGACTTTTAAAATATTATGGTTATAGATATAACAAAATTTGTCATTTTAACCATTTTAAATGTATAATTCAGTGGCATTAATTCCATTCACAACATTGTGGTACTACTACTACCACCTATTATGAAAACTTTTTAATTACCCCAAACAAAAGCTCTGTACTTATTAAGCATTAACTCCCATTACCTCCTCCCATAGCCCCTATGAAACTGTTTTCTGTCTCTATGAAATTGCCTGTATTAGATACCTCATATAAATGTTTTCATACAGTATTTGTCCTTTTGTATATGATTTATTTCATTTAGCATAGTATTTTCAAGGTTCATGTATGCTGGGCCTTGTATTAGAAATTTATAACACCCTTAATGCACAAAAGTTAATTTTGGTGAAGTCCAATGTATAATATCTGTTCTCTTGTTCATGTTTTTGGTGTCATATCTAAGAATCCTTTGCCAGACAGAAGGTAGTAAAGATGTACCCCTCTACTATATTCTAAGAGTTTTATAATATTTACTTGAATAATTTTGAGGTATATGGTGACAGATAAGAATATTACCTCATTCTTTTTGCATGTGGCTATCCAGTTGTCCCAAAACCATGTGTTGAAGAGAATATTCCTTCCCCAGTGAATAGACTTGACACTCTTGTCAAAATAAATTGAACATCATTGCCAGGGTTTATTTCTGAGCTTTAATTTTTTATCATTGATCTATTTGTCTATCCTTATTCTAGTAATACACTGTTTTCATTACTGTAGTTTTGTAGTAAGTTTGCAAATCTGGACGTGTAAGTATTCCAAATTATTTTTTAATTTTCAAGATTGTTTTGGTTATTTCATATGAATTTGTGGATTGGCTTTTCCTTTATGAAAATTAAAAAGGCCACTGTAAACTTGACAGAAATTGCATTGAACCTGTAAATTGCTCTAGGAAGTATCACAATTTTTTTGTGACAATTGTTTAATCATTTTAGAGGAGTCAGCGTCCAATATGAGTGTTATTATCTTGGTGTCTAAAAGTAACCATTTTACAATTTGCATTTTCATCTTAAAAACATTCATTTTAAGTTGATGGTAAATTTAAAAACTGAGTTTTCAAAGTTGTTTTCAAACATTGTCAAAATGTTGCTTTGAATAGTTCTGTCAGTGGTACTAGCCAGTGCTTTTCCTCCGCTGCTGTTGTTTTCTCTCCCTTGCTAAAGTGCTCTTTGACAATCCAGAATTTCCATTTCTCTTGAGCCTCCAGTGACTGCTGATGTTCTTTCTGCCTCTTTCCATGGCACTTTAGTTTGCATTTTATTTGGAAAAGATTCTAGAGTAACCTCACTACAGTCCTCTGATTTCCTTCAGATATTAATTTAGCTACCCCAGGTCCCTTTTGGTTACTGTTTGTATGGAATTTTCTTTCCAGTCCTTCACTTTGACCAGTTTGTGTCTTTGGATGTAAAGTGTGTCTTTTGTAGATATTCTGTCAATATCTGTCTTTTGGTTGGAATGTTTAATCAATTTTGATTTAAAGTAATTGCATATAAGTCAGGACTTATATCTGGCATTTTGCTAATTGTTTTTGTATAATTGTTAATTTTATTGTCTCTCATTCCCTCCATTACTATCTTTTCCAGTGAACCATTTTGAATCCTTTTGTGCATAGTTTTTAGATATTCTCAATGTGCATACAATGGTGCTTGCACTGAATTTCCTAAATCTATAAAAGTCAAGTTTATATTGATACTGATTTACCTTCAACAACATAGAAACTCTCTGCTTCTATACTGTCTCTCTGTGCCTCTTTCCCCTTTATGAAGTGCAGACAGAACAGAACAAATCTCTAGGGGTGTTCAGAAAACTAAGTAAACATTTGTAAAGCTTTTAGAACAAAGTCTGGTACATCATAAGCTCTGTTTGAATGTATGCTGAATAAAATAATACTGAAACAATCTCCAAACTGCTATTTATCCCAGATGATAATGCTTACAGTACTTAGAACAATGTTCAATATTGTAGCAAGGCAAAACATTTACTCATTTTAGAAACATTCATTCACTTCCCATTACTTTCATGGTGAGGCATAAACTCATCATCATATACAAGAACATCTTTGATCTGGTCCTTGCTTCCCTCTCCTGGTCTCACTTAGCCATTCAGCAAACATTTTTCAGACATATATTGTTTGCTAATGCCTGTGCTAAATGCTGGGCTGTATTTTAGTGTGACTACAAAAAATAATGGCTTTCAAATTTAAGTTTCCTGTTGATAATTGTCAGTACGAAGACACACAATTGATTTTTATATATTGATTCTATTTCCTGTGACCTTGCTTAACTCACTTATTAGTTCTAGGAACTTTAAAAATAGATTTAATGGGATTTTCAATCATGTCATCTGAAAATTGTGTTTTATTTTTTCCATTTCTTGTTTTATTGCACTGGCTAAATTTGTTAATAATATGTTAAATATAAGCAGATATCCTTGTCTCATTACAGATAATAGGGCGTATCATTTAGTCTTTCCAGGTTAAGAACAATTATATATGTACTATCTTTGTAGATGTCCTTTTTCAGATTGAGAAGAGTCCCTTGTATTTGTGGTTTTCTGATAGTCTTTTTGTTTTCTTTTTTTTTTTTTCAGTTTTAAGAAAATATACAATGGCTAGTATCCCTCCCTCATTCCAATAACATGCAGAACAATTTCAGCATCTCAAAAATGCCCCGTGTTACACATATTCTTCCTTCTCCCTCCCCTCAGAACCTTTTTATATTAATGATACAAGTCCTTCTATTACTAGAAAAAAAAAATCTCTACTTTGTCCATAGTTGCATTCCCCTCTTTGTTCACACTTCTATCATGAGGATTTTGGGATGGGATGCCCACTCTCCTTCTGACTGAGAGGGGCCAGATAATATGGGCAGATAGATAGAACTGTCTTGCTTGCAGTTGTAGATACTTGGCTATTTGGGAAGGGTGTTGTCCATCATCATCTTTTGTTAGTTGTCCTGGGTGAGTTTGATGAACTGGAAAGTAGGTGATGGCTGCAACTTTGCTGGGATTCAGAGCTCACCCAGCATATGAACAGCTGGAAGATTTAAGTCTCTGGGACACAAATGTAATGGGTATAGTGCTAAGTATAAGTTCAAATAAATGGGGCAGAAGAACCATGTGTAAGAAAATTATAAATGTGTCTCACTCTGATACATTGGGGAAGATGGATTATCATATATTCCTGGGTTCTGGATCTGCTAGGTCTGCCCTGGCATACTGGCTTTAGCACATAATGCATACAGATGAGCACAGGTAATTGACTTTCACAACAAACCTTTTTCTAAATTGGATTCCAAAAGAAATCGGAGTTAAGCTGTGACATGGAGACAGGCAGTGTTTCCTGTGGCACCAAGTCAGTAAGCAAGGCATGTGGCATGCACTCAGCCCTAACTTCACAAGTGGACCTCAGTCTACAAGGCTGTCCACCATGCTGAATTTCTGTGGACTGTGATAAATCACTGTGAATCAGAGTCATCCAGGGGCTTTTTAAATGCCTGGTAACTGAATATTTATTCAAGTTTTGAGAAGCTATAGTCTAGGCAGTGCTGCCCAATGAAATAATGAAAGCCACATGTGTGTAACTGAATTCTCCAGTAACCATATTTTTAAAAAGTAAAAAGGTACCTGTAAAAATGATTTAACAACTTTTAAAAAATAATTTTTTCTTTAGTTTTAAAGGAGCTTTAGATAACATAAATTTTACATAAAAAATATAGGGACTTCCCCTCCCACATCCACACCAACAACATCTTTCATTAGTGTGGTACATTTGTTACAATTGAAGAACATATATTGAAGCACTGCTACTAAGCATGGTCTACAGTTTGCATTATGTTTTATGCTTTGCACTGGACAATTTACAGGTTTTGACAAGATGTATAATGGCTTGTATCTGTCATTGAATTATCATGTAGGCAACTTTTTTATTTAACACAATACTTCCAAAAATATTAATTTCACATGTAGAAGTAGCCACATTTCAGGTGGTCAGTAGAGCAGTGGCTACTTTATTGGACAGTACTGGTCTAGGTCATGACCTAAATATTTTCTTTCCTTTAAATCTTCAGTGGATCTAATGTATACTCAGAGGTAATTACAACTGTTGCTTGGGTAATATAAAAG